>CM065483.1:44111882-44133882 GCA_032873175.1 Leptopilina drosophilae
GAAAAAATCGAGTACCCGAAAAATTCGAGTACCCGAACTTTTTCGAGCTTTATATGAGGCTCGACTCGGCTCGAGCTCGAACTGAGTAGACTCGGCTCGGCTCGAAAACGAAAAGCCCGATTAAGCTCGACCGAGCCTCGAGCTTTTTGCACACCTCTAGTAATTACCATTCGGCTTTTCGCGCAATATTTTGGAAAAGACAATTTGTTAGAATATAATTTTTAAACCTAAAAAAATAATACTCATTTTATCGGGTTACTCTATATTTTAAGCATATCTGCCTTTTAAGTTGAGTCTAGAATAAGAGAAAATGTTCATAGCTATAGGTATTTTTTTATACGAAGTATCAAAAATAATAGTTTTTATTACTAAAGAGAAGTTTCATCTTGCATATTAAGTGATAATAAAAAGGCATTTTGAACGATTGAATTAATTATTTTTATTTAAATAAATATAATTAAAAACTAATATTTACTATTTAGAGGAAATTAATAAAATTAATTTTTTACATTATTTAACGTTCTGTATTTTTGCTTCCTTTATTATATAAATCAAGTGAATTTATTGTAAAGATTGTTATTTGCTGTCTTAAAAAAGACAAAAATTGAGGAGATGAATTTTATAACGGTAATACCTCAATTATATTATTTAGAATGCTCAAGCTTTAGTTTTTTACATTAATTCGTTGAGTTAGTAAAAAGACTGAAAAGGGTTAGGATTTTGAAATGATAAAATACGATTTTCCATTAAAAATGGAGTGGAAAATCCTCCCGAGCAAGAATGATCCAATTAATGATTAAACTTATTAATTAATTATTGATCAATTCCTTTTCGAAATTAAAACCACGCTTTTTATTCATTAAATTATATTGGAAGTTTTATAATCAATACAACATATTTTACGCAAATTCATTCAATACAACTCCATTCGATCTGGTATAATAAAAAATATTTACAAACCTAATACTCATGTTATTACTTCCATTCACACACAATGTATTTACAACTCACGATGTTATTAAACGATTTTTAATTCCAACAAATTGTCAACTAAATTTTATTATGGGATAATCTTGAAAATGGCATTACATTTTGCACAAGGAATTTTTTTTACTGAATAGATTTAGAATTTTATTTTTTATAACTATTTTTTCAATCAAGAACAAAAAATTCTGAAACAATTTAACCCGTTTAATAACATTGTGATATCAGCATGGCGAATTAATAACGAAAACCGTGTCAGCATTTTAAAATTTTAAGGTTTCGTTCTATTTGTACGATTCTAGATGTAAAATTTTAGTTCATGAAATATTAAGAATTTTTATGACTGCAAGTGAAATTCATTTAAATAAATTACTTGTATAATTTTATAATTAATTAATACATTATTACAAAGTAGTTTGTTTTAATTAAATTTTTTATTATTCTTTATGAAGTTGAATACGTTCCAAAAAATAAATTTATTTTATTTAAAATGCAAATATTAATTCCTTAATTTCGATCGTAAACTTTAAGAATTTTCGTTCTCTTCAATTCGTTAAAATATTTAAAGTTTATAGCTGTTAATTTTTTGAAGAGTTTAAAAGAAATAGCAACAATTGGTAAATGTGATTGCACGAGGCCACAAAAATTGGCAACTGATTTAAATTCTGCAAGAAAATATGTGAAGAATAGAATATAATTTGTCTATGACACTAAGTTTACATACTAATAAGAGACTTCATTTTCTTTCCATATTATTTATAAAAACGCATATGTAATCTTCAACTCGTAAACATTTTGAAAGTATGTTAATTAGTGGAACAATTTGAATGTTGTAAGATTCTCGAATATGTTTAATATTTGTATTTAGATTAAATCCAGTTTCTCTGTGTTTAATTTCATTAGATTTATTAAGGGTAACAACTAATTTGTCAATCACTGCGTATGAAATTTCTTGAACTTTTATATAATATTTTACGGCACCAAAGAAGATGGATTCATTCAGTTTGTATTTCACGTAAAAGTTTGAGCGTTTTTTCTGTCGCGTGTACAACTTGGAAGTAAAAATGTCATTATTTATTTTACATCTACTAAAAATTTTAATTTTTAAGTTAAGTAGTTGCTCTTTGTTAAGATGTGTCGCATAACAGATAGCTCGAAATTCACTGTCAGTGATATCATGTCCTGTGATTGGTCCAAAAGTGGAACATTGATGTTCATTTAATATCCTCTCTGTCTGCATGAGATATTTAATGCTGCGATGAGCTTGTATAATTTTAACCGTATTTGCTAATTCTACGTCAATTTTATTAGAACCGTGTATCATTTTAACAAGTTCACCGTTTTGATCTTCTGATGAAAAAGCTGACCAAGCCCAAAGCGGTCCCCACATTCTGACGTTAAATGGAAGGTGCAATAATTGATGTATATTATAAGAACATTTACTTTTACCATACAGTCTTTCAACATCAATAACAAAAATATTTAATAAAGTTTCCGCAAGATCAATATCATTTGGACTAATTTCTTCTTGATTTAATAAATGAATTGCTTTAACAAGAATTAAAAAATGTTGATAATAAAGATCATTTAATCGATTTTTTAAAACTATTGGTCCATAATAAATGAGAAACGCTCTGAGCTCGGAGGCTTTCCAATCATTAACCTGAGATAGTTTTCTAGGTGTTCGAGTCACGTCATCTGGGGGTGTTATCGTTTCTAAAATCTTGTCAATTTGACTTCTGGTATCTTTGGATAAATAAAAAGCTTCCAAATGGTTTTTTGAATTAGTCCAGAGAGTTAAGAACATCAACATTACACCAAGGAGAACAGCATGCATGTAATCAGGTACAAATCCTTTCGACCTATCGAAATGTGGAATGTCTGTTACAGCTGATGCACCTTTAACGCCTTTAAAGTGCTTTAAATTTTCAAACTTTTCAACAATTGATGTTTGAATTTCCATGCGCTCAGCAGATCTTAAAGGAGGCAGTTCAGCAACAATTGGAAATACCCAATTGGATCCAGCACCCGTTACAGAACTCTCTCCTTTTGCTTCACAATTTGCACAACTATACTCGCCATTGTAAAGCATTAGATTATCAACAGATCCTTTAGCTGGAGCATCCAAACATGCAATTGGAGCAATTACTTTACTATTCGTTACACGATCTAATGTCCGATTCTTCCATTCAAATCCATTTGTGAACAATTTTCTTAGAGACGATGCAAAAGGACGTAGATAAGAATTCATATCTGGTTTCTTAGTACATCGATTCGAATAAAATATGCCACAAACGAATTGAAAATTCCTTCTAAATCTTGGTGCTATGTTAACAATTTGAGCATATATTGGCCACATTTGGCTTCGTCCACTTTTGGAGATCTGTACTCCATCTGTGAACCAAATAAGAAATACGTCATATTGTCCAGGTATAGCACTTTGCTTTAGACGGAGAAACTCTGAAGCAGACGTTACATCGCAAACATTATTTTGATTCTTTGTCAAACATTCATTTTGAAAAGAATCAAACAAAGAATCAAGACCTCTTACTTCAAAAGCGTTACGAAGTTCAGCTTCTATATTAAACTCTAAAAAAAAACTTTTTAATTTTTCACCATTACACCGCGAGCAAACTTGTGCACCTCGTGAATCCAACCATTCTCCCAAATAGTTGTAACAATCTGAACATATTCTATGCTTTGTTGTGTAATTGTTTTCTAAATTAGGTAAAATTTTATCAATTAACTTGAGTAATTTAAATTTTGTTTTTGGCAAACTGTGATCATCAGGTAACAATGTATTAAGTAATTTTAGCAGATCTTCTAAAGCTTTTTTTAGTAAGTCGATTTGATACATAAATACTTAAAATTTGAAGAAGTGCATCACCACCACAGGTCCTTGCATTCTCGTAAATTTTATTATGAAGCCACTGGTTTTCATTACCATCGCCATCATTATGATCGTCACTATCATTATAATGATCGTCAATATCGGTAACATGATTGTCACTATCATTATCATGATCGTCGCTATCATGATCATCACTATCATTATCATGATCGTCACTATCATTATCATCATCAGTCGTACTTATTGTTAATGGAGATTCTGCTGTTATTAAAAGTGATTCATTAGGAACATCAGAATCTTCGTTAATAGTTGATGGAGTTGAATTTCGTTCGGATGTAGTTGGTAAGGCTATCGAAGACTCAGCTGCGAAATCACTGTCAGTACCAACTGCTGAAGATCCAGATGAATTTGCGATTGTCGATGATGGATTATCTCCATTAATAGAACTCTAAAAATAAAAAAAATGATTTAAAAAAGCACAAAAAGTATTGTGAAAAAATTATTATTGATATACAAAAAAAGATGTAGCAATTATTTGAATACAAAATAGCCTATTCTATTCTAAAGAATTATCAGAAAGTTGTGTCGCGTTATTATTTCATAATGTCAGTCGGTTATTTTTCCAGCAAATGGTACTTAAGGCTATGTCCAAGTTGTAAAATGTAAACAAACCAAGCACTAAAATCACCTTTTTTTATACATCTTTTTCTCTCACAAAAATTACCATTAGGAAACTTTTTTTACAAAAATGATAAATTAGAGTGTCAAAGTTTCCAAAAAAATCATTTTTGAGTGTGATCAATAAGTACCAATTAGTCAAATAACTAATTAAAATGACCTGTAAAATAGCATTTTTGACGCGTCGCGAAAAATAAACTGTTTGAGTATATCAACCGCACTGACGATGAAGAAGTTTCATATCGGCGATTGGACCTTCAACATGTGGAAGGGGAAATTTTTCCCTTTCCTCCTTGAAATTACAAGGAGAAAGGGTAAAAACTTCTGCAACGTCCGTGCGGTTGATATAGTCAAACACTTTAATTTTTCGCGATGTGAACTCTGATGCTCTCCGCGCACGCGCAGAATGTACCAAAGACGCATTGACAACACTATGCAGAAAGACACATTTTGTTTTACTCTGAAACGCAGTTATTTTCACATGCTTTCAGCTATGCTGGGTGTAGTAACCAAATTCAATACTTCAATTTACCATTTTCATAAAAAAATGTGAATTTATATCCGTTAGTAAAAATAGGAACCGCGAAAAAAAGCAGTAACAAAAAGACCGAATTGTGTACTTTTTTCGCGGTTCCTATTTTTACAAACGGATATAAATTCACATTTTTTTATGAAAATGGTAAATTGAAGTATTGAATTTGATTACTACACCCAGCATAGCTGAAAGCATGTGAAAATAACTGTGTTTCAGAGTAAAACAAAATGCGTCTTTCTACATAGTGTTATCAATGCTACCTTGGCAAGGTTTGCGCGTGCGCGTAGAGCATCAGAGTTCACGTCGCGAAAAATTAGTGTTTGACTATATCAACCGCACGGACGATGAAGAAGTTTTTACCCTTTCTCCTTGTAATTTCATGGAGGAAAGGGAAAAATTTCCCCTTCCACATGTTAAGGGCCAATCGCTGATATGAGACTTCTTCATCGTCAGTGCGGTTGATATACTCAAACAGTTTATTTTTCGCGACGTGTCAAAAATGTTATTTTACAGGTCATTTTAATTAGTTATTTTACTAATTGGTATTTATTGATCACACTCAAAAATGATTTTTTGGAAACTTTGACACTCTAATTTATCATTTTTGTAAAAAAGGTTTCTAATGGTAATTTTTGTGAGAAAAAAAGATGTATAAAAAAGGTGATTTTAGTGCTTGGTTTGTTTACATTTTACAACTTGGACATAGCCTTAAAGTTTTTATTCTATGATTATGATTTAGTGACCTTATATTTTTAGAAGTAAAAAATTTGGATTAGTTTAAGATTAAAAAATAAAAATCAGATTAAATTGAAATTTTATAAAATAATATTAAAATACGACTGCTCAATTGCAACTTCTTAGGATCCATTACAGATGGAAAAAAACTAAATTCGCTTATTGGAGACTCTCAAGTTAGTATTGGGATCTCTTGTACCGTGAGACGCTCTCTGTTGAAAATTTTTGTAACCTCTGACAGTAGGTCGTTTTGTCTAAACTTGTCCAGCTTCCACCAATCAGAGTAGCTTTTAACGCGGTGTCAAAAAATGGTACTACTGAGAGTAGGTCAAATTATTAAGCCACGCCCCCACAAGAGATCCCAATACTTATGACTATTTACTTGAGTCTCCAGCAAGAGAAACCAGTTTTTTCTTTCTGTATACTAATACAAATTCTTCCATGTATTGTAATGATTATTTGTTAAACTGCTAGTAGAGTTTCCTGTGATTAAAATAGGTGTACAGTGATTTCAAAAAATTGCTATTAATGTCATAATAAAATAGATTATTACCATGCTTAGGCTTTTTTTTGACTTGGAACGCAAACTAATATTTATAAACAGTCGCTATCGTTGAAAACGGCAACATTTATCTGAAAATAATTATATATTCAGTCAATCAAGTTGTAAGCTCTAAATTGCCAAAAAATATCTTTATATTATAGAGTAGGGATGTTCAAAACTGAATAAAAAAGAAATGATGCGTTTCCTTAAAAACACAGTGTTCATATGTGAATTAGAACATATCATCAGGATTGTTACGCTTTTTCCAAACGAAAATTCCCTTAATTTTCCATACCGACAAGTAGTATTTTTCCATGTTATTAATAAAAACATTTTCTTAAAAAACGATCTTTGACAGTTTGGAAAACACCTGTGTAAATAAGTATACTGCAAAAAACCCACATAGTTGCATTTGATCCAAAAATATTTTTAAAAATACTTTACATTTACTGACTTTTTACTGTCAAATTGGTTACTTTTAATTATTTCAAGTTTAAAGAGTAATATTTATCAACTTGTAGTACTTCAATTAATGTATTAAAAATTAATCTAAATTTGGGTCAGTTTTTTGAGTCAAAGCAGGGTCTAGTTCAAATTAATTATGTCGCAATTAGACCTTATATGACTGGTAATACTTATAAATAAATCTTATTACATTATAGGCTGAAAGATGGGCTTAAATTTTAATTCGAATCTGTTTACACAAATATTACATCAATAAAAATCCACGTAGGAAGAAATTTTTTAAAAACAAATTAATATAATGAAACTTTTTCTTAATTTGGTAAGAAAATTACCGGTTTATTCCTGGTCTTTCCCGGTTATTTTTCGATTAGTAGACATTCTTAACTATCTAAGATAGTTTCTATCCTATTCTTAAAGCATGTTTTCCAAACGGTTAAAAAGAGATAAGTTTACTCGATCTGGGGTAAACGATTCGGGGAATTTTTAGTCACAGCAGGTCTTGCTTATTTCTGCCGATTTAATTGCACAATTGTATCAATTGTGCAGGTAGGTATTATTAAAATCAGATACAGCAATAGTAATTTAATAAAAAGAGTAAGTAACAGTGAATATTTTACTTGTCCCAAATTTTGATTCTGATTACCTACATTTTTAAAATTTTTATTTTCTAATGCTTGAGCAGCAAACGTCACTTTTGCAAAATCATTGTTTGCCACGAGTTGCACACGACGATTTCTCCAACGAGTTACGATGAAAAATTTTGTTTATAAGGTTTAAAGGGAGGAGTAAGACTCAAAATATATCGCGATCAAAGATCAAGAAAGAAAGAGTGACTTTATAGTTTGCTTTAGGTACTATGTTTAGAAGAGTTGAGAAAAGTTCTACTTTCGCCACGCTTTCTTTACATAGAAAGTACTCCATTTAAAGAAGGCGTAGAAGAAACAAATTTTTATTTTGAACTTAATTCAAGCAGTAACATACAATTTCCGAACATTTTTAAAAATAATAAAAATGGAAGTTTTGATGAAATATAAATTTCTTGTAAATAAGTGATATATTTTTTAGAAACTGACTATGACATATGTTCCGTTGAACCTCCTACCTACTAACACAAATAATTTGAAAAGAAATTTTGTGTAAGATGTTATGATATGAAAAAGAGTGACTCACAATACCCCAATTTTTCCTACTTATAAATAATATCTAATACTGTCCACATGCCTATCAAGAAGCGAGTAACAACAAAAATAAAAAAATTATGTAATTTTTTATACTCCGAAAGTGATTCATTCAAATTTATTTGCATAAACAACAAAATTGTTTTAGGAACTGCTTCATTATTTATTTATATGCGTTTACGAGCACATAACCCTTTTGTACAAAGTACTTAACAATATTAAAACTAATTAACCCTCATTGGCTCAGGCCTGGTCCCTCGGACCCGAAAAAAGTTTTTTGTCTACTTCCGGTTAAGAAAATATTATTAGAAAATCAACTTCACATTAGACTTGAGGGCGTAAAAACACACATTTTTCACCTTTGTATACAATTTTTTATTCATAAAATAATCTGAAAAACTCCCTTTCAAGTCTAACATACATAAAAATTCAAGCCGGGTAAATATATCCCAAATAATTCCGGAAGTGATGTACTGCAAAAAATATAGGGCGTGTTGTACATTTTTTGGAAAATTCCATTCCCAAAAGTTAAAGAACAGAAAATCGGTCAGATATTCTTTAAAATCGGTACTTGAGGGTTTTTGGGATCGCGCGCTGATTAAAAATCTGATGCCAGAATTGAAAAATTCAAAATGATGGATTCAATATAGCGGTCGTTAAAAATTTTTATTTTTTGTAATTACATTCAAAACGGTATTCGGTGACTTTTGGAAGCGTTGTTTACGAATATGATATCAAATTTGGAAAATTCAAAATGGCGAATTCAGAATAGGGGGTCAAACCATTTTATTTCGAACAAAGTCGTTGCGGCCTAATTTTTAAAAAAATTGATACTTTTAGAATTGAATCTGTATGATCTCTGAATAACGAAATGAAAAGAATTATATTAAAATATTTATTACTTTTCTTTAAATATGAGTGTAAAGTGGAGAAGGTGCCTAAAATGGCACTTTTTTAGCAATTAGAAAATATTTAAAAAAGTATTGACAAATTCTTAAAAATGCAAAAAAATTTATTGATTCATGTTTAAAATTAGTTGAATAATTATTTTTTAATAATAAAACTAGTAAAAATATAAAAATAATAGATAAAATAGGTTTTTAAAGTCGATGTGCCAAATAACCTAATTTTGACGTTTTCATCAATTAATTACAAGAAGGTGGAATTATTGAATTAAATAAAAACTCACCGAATATAGAGTATTTTTTATGAACTTTCGGAATTTCTTATCACTTTTATAATTTTTCCTTTAAATATAATAGAAATATTGAGTTGAAAGTACGCGATTTCTGAATTGTTGCGTACTTTACAACTTAATAACTCTGTTAAAGAAAAATAAAAAAATTTGTCACTTTCACAACTTCTAAATAACAACGAAATCTATACACTCAAAAATTTTCGTTTTGGTCCCGAGACTACTTTAAAAAATATAAAGGTTTAAAAATTGCACACTTTTTCAGGTTAAAACTATTTATTTTCTTAAAATTGAAGTTGGATGTTAATTGAAACACTATGATCGGAACGTGGTTAACAACAAAAACCAACTTCAATTTTAAGAAAATAAATAGTTTTAACCTGAAAAAGTGTGCAATTTTTAAACCTTTATATTATTTAAAGTAGTCTCGGGATCAAAACGAAAATTTTTGAGTGTATAGATTTCGTTGTTATTTAGAAGTTGTGATAGTGCCAAATTTTTTTATTTTTCTTTAAGAGAGTTATTAAGTTGTAAAGTACGCAACAATTCAGAAATCGCGTACTTTCAACTCAATATTTCTATTATATTTAAAGGAAAAATTATAAAAGTGATAAGAAATTCCGAAAGTTCATAAAAAATACTCTATATTCGGTGAGTTTTTATTTAATTCAATAATTCCACCTTCTTGTAATTAATTGATGAAAACGTCAAAATTAGGTTATTTGGCACATCGACTTTAAAAACCTATTTTATCTATTATTTTTATATTTTTACTAGTTTTATTATTAAAAAATAATTATTCAACTAATTTTAAACATGAATCAATAAATCTTTTTGCACTTTTAAGAATTTGTCAATACTTTTTTAAATATTTTCTAATTGCTAAAAAAGTGCCATTTTTTCGCACCTTTTCCACTTTACACTCATATTTAAAGAAACGTAATAAATATTTTAATATAATTCTTTTCATTTCGTTATTCAGAGATCATACAGATTCAATTCTAAAAGTATCAATTTTTTTAAAAATTAGGCCACAACGACTTTATTCGAAATATAATGGTTTGACCCTAGGTTATTTTGCTGAAAGTAATTAGAATTTCATAAATCCGTTCTCCTTAAAATTTTTCCACTATAATGAAATAATAAAATAAATGTAATATAAAATAATTTCAAAAATTTACAATAAGAAAGTTAAAGCTTTAAAATTTTCTATGATACTGTAACCAAAAATTTTACTTAATAATGTAGTTTGATTTATTCAAAATCTATTATACTATATTTATTTTTAAAAAAATATGGTTTTACGTCGAAATATAGATAATTATTATTAGGTAATTTAACTGAAGATATTTATCAGGTGTTTGTCTAAACATATGGTTTTATGTTTTTGTTTTTATATTTTTTATATTATTTTTTTATGAATAATGTAGTTTTTGAAAATAATTTTCTTAAAATAATACAATTATGTCAGATAAAAAATATTAACAATATTGATATTAAATTTTTGATTTCTATTGAACGTTATTATTATTTTCAAAAACTGATAACTTTAAATTCCTGACAAATTTGCTCATTGGTGTTGTAATGAAGTTTGAATTATTAGCAAGTAAGTTTGCTGCTTTACAAATTCTGTGAATAGGTAAATTCTCACCAAACTCTGTTCTATGATAATATTAATTAATTTCAATTCTTACTCTCTAAATTTACATTAATAAAAATGTTTACTACTTTGAATTAGTGACTGACATTTTGCTTTTAAATTTGTAAATTTTACTAATTCAATAGCAAAAAGTCACTAATTTAAATTAGTAAAAATTTTTACTAATTTAAATTTAGAGAGTAAGAAACCGTAACCTGGAGAAACCGTAAAGTTGGTCAAAATCTCATAAATTAAAGTTTATAATTTATAAGTTTCAAGGGAGACCGGGGAGAAGTGAATAATTGTAATTTATTTAAAAAAACCTGAATCAAAATAATTTTGATCCACAGACAAGCTATTGTACTTGATGTACTGTAAGTTTATATTAAGTTTCATTATTATTCATTCACTCCCGTGCAAAAATTGCCATAACAGGGCCCTGACCCCGCATGAAACAGGGAACCCGACCGGGACCCGGTCTGGGAGCTCAGGAAATCGGGCTTTTAGCCATGGCCCCGGACGGTATTATTGTTTCACCAAGGTCTGGATCCGGCCAGGGCCCTGTCAAAATTTCTACATGGGCTATTCTACAAAATGTAGTACAGGAACTTAACGTTGGAATTGAAAATTGTAAATGGAAAAATGACTTAAAGAAAGATTTATAAACTATCCTTCTCTAAATCGTTGCGAATCCACTTACGCTTCTATTTTGCGAGAAAAGGACCTGTAAGAAAAGCATTATAGGTTATGTTTGTAAAAAAGTGCATTAAGATTAACTCTTAATGCGAAAAAGTATTGTTCATTGCATCTGAAATATGTAATAAACATTAATTTTCATTTTACAAACTCAAAAAATAATTCATTAAATTGTTAATGAGAATAAACTTACAAATTATGTGTCAGTTTGCTGAAGAGTAGAAAAAAGCGAATTGGCATGAGATCTCTATTTTTCAGCAACGAATTTATCGCATTTAAATGTTAACCTAAAAATAAACAATGTTATATGTATTATTAAAAACTAAATAGAATTAAACTAAAAAAATTAATTGTTTTTTACTTCTAAACTACTTTAGAAATTATCAAAAATAATTTTAATTTTCTTCCATAGTAAATACTTTTATTTCAGAAAATTATAGACGCAACTTTATGAAAAAAATGACTAAGTCTCATTGTGAATTTTAACCTTAAAATATTATTACACTGTCAAAAAGCTCAATGTTAATTTACAACTATTGAATTAATAGTTAAATTGAAACATAAACAAAACTTATCAACATTATTTGAAAAGATTTTATTTTTATAGTAAAATGTTGTAGAAAAGCATTAGAACAGTAAATTTAGTTTAATATTTGGACTCTTATATAATACTCTCTAAAACTGAATCAGTCAAATTTGACTGAGAATCAGTAATGATGAAATTTCAGTTATGTTTCACTAATTTTCTAATTAAAAAATAACATACATTTTTGTTATTTTTTAATTTGCAAATTAGCGGAAAATGACTAAAATTTCAGTTATTTTTAACTGATTTTCAGTAAAATTCCATTGATTAAAATCGCGAGAATGAAGTCACTAATTGTAAAGTCAAATTTCACAGCTTTATAGTAGAATTTCATTTATTCAGATTTAGAAAGTAACGCGAAAAGTTTGCAACGTCTTGCAGCATAATTTAACATGAAAATTTTAAACAACAAACGGATTATAATTCTATATTTGCTTTTCAGTATATTTAATATTTTCTAGTGCAACCTGTTAAAATTATTTTTTAAATACGTAGGTAATATTATTTTAGCAACATTAAATATTTGAAGAATATTTCTGTTTATATTAGAAATAAAAAATAATCAAAAACTTCAACAGAATAAAATAAGAAAATATAAAATGCTGCGTTTTTCCTCTTACCTTAAAGTTGAAGCATTAAAAAAAGGAACGGCACAAACTTCAGAAGTTAATTAAAAATATCTGATTTCTGATCAAAAAGCACGTGTCGATATTATTTCTCTTCACAGAAATATTATGAAATATTTTTGATTTGTTAAAAGCGTCTTTAGTCGTCTTTAAACACACAGTAAATATTACGTATAGAGAACTAACCTAACATCATCAAATATATTAAAGGCCAGTTCACAAGCAGTTCACAAATGCAAAAATGTGATATTTATAAAATTCCCCCAGATGCCTGCCTGCGCGCACCAGGGTTGAGCAGTTACGCGTAACTCTACAGTTTTTGGGTTGCATCCATTTGTATCAGAATGAAAAAAGCATAATGGCTATAATGTCGAATTCACAAACGTAGAATTTGTAACTTTACGAAATAATTTTTATAGAATATAGAAATTAAGAAAATTATTTTCTCGAATTAATATTTGGCATAATTTCTATTTTCACTAAACAATAATTGACAGAATTTAAAAATGGTCAACTTCTTATTTAGTCGAAAGTTTAAAAATCGGAAATTTAAATAAACCTAATTTTATTTTGTCGAATGGTGGTTCAATATAATGTGAATATTAATGAAATATATGATAGCCGAATTTATAACTAACCTAAATGTAACTGAACCGAAAAGTAATATTACATATTCCTTATTCTATAGAAATAAAAAGTGTTCGAATTATTATTTAATCGAATATTATTATCCCGAATGAATTTTAACCGATACTTTAAATTATCAAAATGTAATTTAATCTAAAATAATTTTTAAGGAAAATGCAACAAAGCGAATTTCTAATTATCCGAAAGCTAATTTGGTCGAAAATTTTTATGGGTGAATTTAATTTGAGCCAAAAAGCAAGTAGCAGAAACGTCATCTATTATAATCTTAAAGTGACGGAATAGCTATTTGTAAGAATGGTTAAATAGTCGAAACGCCATCTGTTTGAATTGTCCAGTGCACGAAAAGTTAAGTAGCCGAATGGAAAAAACGTTGAATGGACAAAAAGTCGAATGATAAAAATATCAAATTGTCAATTCATAGAATGTTCAATTTGGCGAAACGCCATCTGTTCGAATTATCAAGTAGACGAATAGTTAAGTAGTCGAATGGTAACCAAGTCGAATTATTCATTCGTACACTGAAAGAAATTTTCCGACATTACTGCCATAATTATGGCTGATTCTGCCAGAATGAATCACTGTATTATAATGAAATACAACTGCCAAAACAGTTTGGTTAATCCAGCCATACGAATGACAGAAACAGAGGACAGTAAGTGTGAATCAGCCTTCACATGTCTAACATAACCTCACTTATGTGCTAATCTGACAGATTGTATTACTACTTCAACCAAAATCCTTAACCAGAAGTTTATGGCTGAATTCTCAAAAGTATTTCTTTCAGTGTAGAATTCTCAAATAGCCGAAAGGTCAATAATTCGAAAAATTTTATTGTTTTAAGTTAATATTAACTTAAAGCAGACAAACTTTTAGAATTATTGACCTTTCGGTTATTTGAGCATTCTATGAATGAACAATTCGACAATTGAGGAGCCGGGAAGAAGAACTCGCCGAGCGCGCGAACGTATTCTCTAACATCAGTCAGGGAGCAGTGAGCGCCTCTGGGCCTCTCACTGCTACCCGACTGGTATTAACGCATGCGCTGGAGCGCTCGGCGAGTTCTTCTTCTCGACTCCTCAATTTTAATGTAATAATAGTACATTATGCAACAAGTACAGAAAGAAGCTGTTTTCCGACGAGTGCAAAGTTTGCTGCTCCGAGCGATGCGAGGGCAGCAATTTGCATGAGGTCGGAAAATCTTCTTTCGTACGTGTTGCACACAGTGCTTTGTGCAACACCTTTTGGTTTTGATAAGAAAAACTGTTTGCAAACGCTAGATGACGCCACCCTACGTACTGTTCAGCAGGGTTTGAAACGTATGTTACCGCACGTAATATATGTTGTTTTCCACGGATATATTACTGAAAAAAACAGGTATTCTTAAAATAATGAACAAACTCCAATGTACATCACAAAAAAACTCAAAATTTTAATTACTTTACCGCACTAGTGCAGCAAAATATGCACTTTGTCGCACTAGTGCAGCAAAGTAAGTACTTTGTCGCACTAGTGCAGCAAAGTAAACACTTTGTCGCACTAGTGCAGCAAAGTAAACACTTTGTCGCACTAGTGCAGCAAAGTAA
Organism: Leptopilina drosophilae; assembly: GCA_032873175.1. Classification (NCBI taxonomy): domain Eukaryota; kingdom Metazoa; phylum Arthropoda; class Insecta; order Hymenoptera; family Figitidae; genus Leptopilina; species Leptopilina drosophilae. The sequence goes on from CM065483.1 coordinate 44,126,826, forward strand.
ACACTTTGTCGCACTAGTGTGGCAAAGTACTGTTTTGCGCCTACTTTACAGGCATGGAAAGTAATATTTTCCTTGCAGGTGTTGCACAAAATATTTTTTAGATATTATTTATAATAGAATTTAATTTTAATTACGAGGTAAATTAGGTGCTTTAAAAAATCATATATTTTAAGGTTATAAAATGTTATCACATTCAAGGCCTAATCACAGCAGCAATTGCTAACGCGTTATTGTGTCTGGACCTTTTCCATTACTTTTTCATAACACATTTTATAACCTCAAAATATGGGATTTTTTTAAGCACCTAATTTATCTCGTAATCAATATGTGTTATAAATAATATTTTAAAAATATTTTATTACATTAAAATTGTCGATTTGAACTAATTTAGTTAATTTTTATTTCTTATTTTAAATTTTTTATTTAGTAACAATCACATTATCGAACCATCGAACGTGTTCCTATGTTTCACAAGCTGAAACAACATTAGCAGAAACAGATTCGACGATTTGATATTGGACCATTTGAACATTCGACTACTTGGCAATTAGGGGAAAATCATGCGTCTTGTTGGAGTTTAGTAATTGTGAATTCAACTTAATAGTCATTAAGCTATTTTTATTTTGATCTTAAAGTTGCTTCTACAATAACTTTTTTTTCATCGACATGAGCGAGAAAACGTTGCGCGCGCAACTATTTTGCATGGTTTTAACAGTGCATTTTGTTCGTGTCGATGAAAAAAAAGTTGTTGTAGAAGCAGCCTAACGCATGCAACCTGTCAGTGTGTTCTTGTTGTTTACAAAACACGATTAAAGGCTATGGATACTAATAAAGACGAATACTTTGTTTTATTGGATGCTTTTATTGACGATGGGTGGTTTTATATTGTCAAAAAAGCCGCGATCCTAGTAACGGATGAGTCAGAAATAAAAATTGAGGCGAAAGTGCAATTTCCATATCCTGAAGATGATGAAAATCCTAATATAAAAAAAGGAAAAATTGTACTGCTATCTAGTAAGTATATATATTTTATAAATTGTATATTTATATTTCATAAAGATTGGCGAATCGACCCTTTTCATCATTGTACACTAAATTCAAAATTGTCACTACTCTTAATGATAAATTAAATGTTAAAAATTGAGGTTAAAAATTAGTAATTTTTTTAAGACCTTAAATCATTTTAAGGTTATGTTTAAGTTATTTTTAGTAGAATTAAAATATTATGTTTAATTACATGAAACTAAAGTCAGTTTTAATTAATTACTTCAAATATAATGAATCCTTTGCGTATTTTTATTCGAAAAACACAAACATAACCTAATTTAAATATTTTTCTTTAAAACGCATTACACTTGATATATGTTTTGGAATATTTTAAGAAAATTTTCTGACTTTCAGATAGACTAAAATAGAAATTTCGCTACTTAACAACGTCTGAAACCTTTATATTTTTTCCTTTATCAATTCTATTTTTTTCAAAATAGTTCACAATGACATTTAAACATGATTTTTTAAATTCGACATATAATTATTTATAGCCAATTTATTAAATATAAAAAATCATGTACAACTTTAAAATTAAATTAAACCGTAAAATATACTAAAAACTTGTTTGAAACAACCACATTTTTGTTATTACACAGCTGACCAAATAAGTATTTCGTTTAACTAAAAATTTTCTTCAGACGAACAAATTCTTCTCTTTGAAGTAATCATTATTAAGCTATCAAAAAGTTTGTTTATTTATATCAAATAAATATAGATTTTAAGGTTTAAATATCTGTACAGAAAGATTATTCTTATCTCTTTTTAAGAGCATAAAGTAGAGTGATTAATAAATGTATTATTTTATAGAATCAATTGAAACTTTGGAACAAGAAATGAATAATAGAATCGAAGAAATTAGATTAAAAAAAATTACAAAAGAAGAAGAAAAAAAGAAGGAAAAATCTGAAGCAGAGGAAAATCGTCAAAAATATATTCAAAGTGCAAGAAGAGATAATGTACTAATGGCAATTGAACTCCAAAAAGATTTACATAAGAAATTTGAGGGAGAGAATGATTTACTTGATCAGATATCTACAACAGTGAATGTGACTGAAGAAATCAACAACCTGCTATTAAACATGAATAATATTTTACAATAAATAGATCATTTAAAAACAATTATATATTTATTAAAATTTTTTAATAAAATAATTTGTTATTCATTTTAATTCAATTTTTAATTATAAAAATTATCTTATTTTTTCAGTAAACTGACAGAGCTTGCAGCTTTGTTATCTGTGTCAGGAAAAAAGCTTAAATTGTGACTCGATATCAGGTTTATGTTGCGGAAAAACAAAATCACATTTGTGTAGCATACAATGCCATCCCTTTTAGAGTCCTTAAAACCAAATTTGGATTGTAAAATATAGGAATTATAACATTTTTCTATGAAGTCAAATGAATTTCTGAAAAATGAATGCCTAAATAATTAGATTTCTTTTATTTAACATGAAAAACCCTTTTACATTTTTTAATTGTCAAATTTTCTATACGCTTTCTTAATTATGATAAGCAATTAGTCGTATGGATTTTAAAAAAGTATAATTTTTTCCAATAATATAATTTCGAATATTATAATAAAAATCAACTTTTTTAAATATTAATAATAAAGAATAAATTTCGAATTTAAATAATGCCAGAAAAATTTACCTCACCTAACTACTTAAATATTGAAAGAGCGGAATTTTACTGGTGCCCCTGTTAACAACGTATTGAAATTTGTTAATTTTTCTATTTAGTAATTTAGAAAATTTTGTTCACTATTTTCATTACTATTTATAAATTTATTTTTTTTATTTATTTAAAAAAAATTATTTTAGTATCATAAAATAGTTGGACAATAAAAATTAAAAATGTGTTAAGTTTTTGAAAAAAATATATGAAGTTAAACGCAGAAATAAAATTCAACTACCTTTTGTTTGCAAAGCAAAAGATGAAAAATTTAACCTAACTTTCCCTTAGAGTGTTGACTTATAAAACATCTCAATTGAAATTTACGGATTAAAGCGTTTATCTTTAAAATGGATGAATTGCTTCTCGTGGAAGGAGACGGCTGTTTCACTATAATTTTTAAGGAATCAGTGATAACAAATCCAAATATTAAAGAAATAAATATTGGATCTGCTATTAAATATTTATGGCCGGAAAATGCTGTCTGTAAGAAGGAATATTCTGGAGAAGTCATTGCAATTTCAAGTGAGTCAACATAATAAAAATATTACAATTGTTAATTTTCAAAAAATTATACTTCTTATTTACATAAATTTATTTTCTTAAATTTTTTCAAATTTTTTTTTGTTCAAAAAGAATAAAAATATTTCAAAAATAAAAGTAATTTTTTAAATTGTTACAATTACTTTTATAATTTTAAGTATGTTTTGTAATTTTTTCATTCATCAATAAATTAAAATTTTTTAAAAATAAATACAAATATTAATTTTTGAAATTTGTTGAAAAATAAATTTTGTTAATACTAAATAAGTATATAGGTACCTATTTAATTAACAAAGTAAAAAGATTAAAATAATTCTTTTATTTAAGTTTACAGTTATAAAACATATTAAATAACATTTTTATTTTTATTTAGGGGACGAATTGGAATTAGTACGGATTCAGCGTCAAAAATCTCACGAGGCAATAAAAAAAAATGTAACAAAAAAACGAAAACTGTCGACTGGTTCGAATAATGAAAAAAGTGAACATGTAACAAGAAAAAAGGTACAAATATAACAATCATAATATCAATATTAAGTTTTAATCAAGTTTACATATAAATTTTAATGGATCTTATCATATAAATATTTATAATATAAAATGAAAACACCAGGGTGGTCACATAATTTCCGTTTATTCATTTCTTTGGCAGTTTACTAACATTAAATTTAATTTCTCGGACAAAATTCTTTTTGCAAGAAAATATAAAAGTTTACGGAAACTTAGTAAAATTTATAATTATAAATTCAATTATTTTCTACAATTTTCAACTAAACTTCACCTCCTAAATCAATTATTTTAAATTATTTTCCGCAAGTTCTTCGAAAAAAATATTGAATTGAAAAAAATTATAAGTTAATTTTCATTAATTTTAAAATTCCATTTAAAGATTTTTCATTAACATTTTTGATGATTCAAATATTTTTAAAATATACAACTAAAATTCTTCAAAAGCTCATATCTAAAAAATTTAACAAAAATTTCGTGGCAACAAATTAAATAACAAACTGATATAAATAAATATAATCAAATAATAAAATAAGTAATTTATATTTACAGAAGCTTTCTACACTAAACAGTGCTTTATTAAATAAAGTTAATGAAGTGCTAAAGCTCTCCGAACAACTAAATACAGCGTTGAGAAATATTAAAGAAGTAAGAGTAAATAATTATATTAACATAAAAATATTTATTAATTATATATGGAGGAAAACAGTAATTTGAGAAAATTTAGAAAAGTTTATACTTGATTACAATACAAAAATATAGAATACAATACAATTTATAATTGATTACAATTAAAAAATAATAATAATTAGTAATAAATATGAAATAATAAATATTATAATAAATAATGCATTTATTTCTAATTTTTCTTTTAACTTTTCAAAAAAATTTTATTTATTCAATAAATAGATCGCTTTATAAGTGTCAATCCATACCTTTTAAGCTCTAAATATTTAAAACAGCATAATTTGAACAGTTTAATTGAAATGGATAAAGAAAATAATCTTATGGAAAACTTAAGTTGTGGTTCTATCAAATATGTACAAATATTTATAATTTTTTAAGTTCGTCGAAAATGGTGGAGAAGAAGGAGAAGATGAACAACTCGAATTACCTCCTCTGAATTCGATCTTACCTTCGTCATTCGTCAAAGAACCTAGTATAATCTCAGTCGTACAAGACATTTCAGAACAAGTGAAGGAAATGACTACAAGTACTTCGCCCATGCCCTCATCACTGCCAACAACAAAATCGAATTTTACTAAAGATGAAGAGGAAGAAGAATTAGACAGCAGCATATTTATTTTCACTAAAGCCAGTGCTGAAGATAAAGTAAAATTTTAATATTTTTACCTCAGATCAGGGAAAGTAATATTGGTCAGGGAAATCATAGAAATGTCAGTCTATTATATCGAAAGTACTGAAAAATATTAAATTTTAGAATTCATAAGGGAAATTCTGAATTTTAACTTTTGAAATATTGGGTAATTAAATTAAATAATTTTAATTTTAAAGAAATTTTGAACAATATAATTATGTCGTAATATCATTACTTATAAATTCTTTTAACAAAAAATTTTACTTAAAAATTCCGGAAATAGTTGAATTTTAAGAAAGTTCCCTTTCTAATTTTTATAAATAATAATTGAATATCCAATGGTTAAAACTTAAAATTTATAAAAGTTTGAATTTTAAATAATTTTAATTAAAAATTCTATTAAAGTTTATTTTAAATAATTGATTTTAAATTTTTTGAAAATAGTTGCAAGTTTTAAAATATACGTAATTGAATAATTTTCAAAAAAATTGAAATTTTGTAAAATCAAATTGTTAAATAAGTGGATTTTAGAATTCTTTAGCTTAGAATATTCTTTCTTTAGAATAATTAAATTCTCAAGAACATTATCAAAAAATGTTAAAAATAATTAATTTAGAGAAGCAATTTAGTTAATAATTATTGGAAATACTTGAATTGAAATTTTGAAAATAACTTTCTGAAAGTTATAGAAGCAGTTTTTATAAATTGTCGAATTTAAAAACATTAAGAATTTTACCTTTTTAAAAACCTTAATTCGTATAAAAAATAAAAGTAATTAATAATTTAAGATAATCGAATTGTCACCGAAGTCTGGCATCTTTATTGAAGAAAATGAACTTCAAAAAATTAAACAATCTGCAACGTCACAAAATGGTTTGGCGCGGTCATTACTGTGCTCAATCTTTAAAGAGGAAGCTTTATTGGAACGTAGTTTATTAGGGAAAGGAAAAGACAAATTATGCCTTCCAGCTTTTGCAATTGAATCAATATTAAGTAAGATTTTTAACAAAAATGTTCTTCCCAAAATCATCTAAAAAATATAATTTTTAGAAAAAAATGTAAATCTTTGTAATTCAAACTGAATGGTTCATATGACCAAACTTTTTAATTGTATATTAAAATAACTAAATTATTAAATTAAATATTTTTTATTTTAGCTTTCTCACGGAATGTGGCAAAAAAACGAAAATGGACACTTCATGAGAATACAAGCGTAAAGGACAGCTTGCGATCAAAATTAAAAGAAATGCGAAAAAAAAAATCTAAATAATTCTAAGTTTGAAAATGAGAAAGATGTTTAATTCATATTTTTTGATTATAAAAATAATAAGAAATATTTACGTATTACTCAAACATGTTGTTTAATAATTAATCTTTTAGATGTAATATACCAGAAGTTACTAAATCCTGATCCTAGATAATTTCCATTTTTGTTATAAAGGTTAACTTCCTTTAAAAAGTTGATTAAAAATTAACTAAATCGTTAGTGGGTACTTGTATAACTCCTGATTTTTCATTTTAAGTTTTTACTATTACTACTAAATTATTTTTAATTATTTTTTTAACTTTAACTTATTAAAAGAGTAATGAAAAATAACTTTAAGGGGTTACATACCTTTTTGGGACACGAAAAATCGAAAAAAAATTTTATTGCTTATTTTAGAAGTATATATTTTCGAGAATGTTTTCCTAAATTTTCATTGAAATCGGTGCATTAGAACCAAAGTTATTGATATTTTAGCGCGGTGCTCCTCAGAGGTCAGAGTTAAACTTGAAGCTTAAAACTTTAAAATATCTGAATCGTATTTTTTTAATACCACTGTTACGGTGTGCATGATTTCTCCAAAACCGCTGAAGCGATCAGCTTGAAATTTACAGGGATTCTTTATAGATATAATAGCTAGTTCGTGAACGAAGGAATTTTAATTTGTACCAAAATTAATATTTTTTTCGATCAAAAAACCAGTT
>CM065483.1:44133932-44257088 GCA_032873175.1 Leptopilina drosophilae
CTTTTGTGAAACAAATAATTCATAAAATAAATTAGAAGTTACGACAAGGATCGTTTTATATTTTGCACGGTCCTGAGTTTTGTAGCAGACAACAGCAGACAAAGCTAATCGTGTCGTTTGCAGGAGTACTGTCAGTGTATATAGATTTAGCCGTGTCGGTTAGTTGTTAGGAATATTATTAGGGTACTAGGTTCGAATCCCGTGAAGCGAGTTGCGAATTTTAATGGCGATAAAATTGTGTATTCTATGTAGTTGGGTGCGTACAGGCGTCAAGTTATCAAATTAAGTGAAATACTATCAAAAAAGTAGTTTCTAGTTTTTTTTTCTAGTTTTTAACATTTTTTAAAAGTTCACGAATTTTTCGTCAACTTTGACAAAAAGTTCAGTAACCTTACTACGTTTCGAGTCGGTATCATTTTCACACAAATTTTTTGTCAAAATGTTATATTTTACAAAGTAAACAGTTTTATATTGTAATATAAGTAAAAAGAAAATTTGTTACTTTTTGCAAAAGAGAAATTTATAAATGTTATATTTTGCAATTCTAAAGTCGACAAATGTTATATTTTACAAATCTTACGTATACGGAGTTATCAAACTCCGTTTTTTACGTATTATTTAAGTATCATTCACAATTGGCAAAAAAAAATACTCTTCGTTAACAGAATGTTATATAATTATTTATATATATGGGTTATTCCATGAGAAACGGCAAATGTCAGAGTCCACTCGTGGTTTGAAGCAAACGCAACGTTCAAGTACTTAAAATTTATCAATTTTTACGTAGAATCGAATGCCGAGTGGCACTTTTCGCTATTTTCAAAATGCCAACCACTACAGCCATAAATGTGAAACAAATTCACAAATTTTTTTTCTCAAACTTTAAAAACTCTCACATTTTAAGACAAAAACTCTTTAAAACTACTAATTTTCTTGTCTCTGTGGTCCCTGAGTATGAATTGATGGTCTGACTTGGAAAATTCAAAATGGCGGATCCAAAATGGAGGATTCTTTTTCCAAATTCAATAAATTCAACTAAATTCAGCTGAATTTTTTTACTCGAGGGTTTTTGGGATCGCTGATTACGAATTTGATGTCAAATTTCAAAAATTGAAAATGGCGGATCCAATATGGCGGAAGATTTTTTTCAAAATGTCTGAAAACAACTAAATATATTGTAATTTGTAATTTTTCTTTAAAACTTGTTTCAAATATCGATTATATGTTCATCACACTTCTCCCGTTATATAGTCTCATTAACCCTTTAACACCCGAACAAAACAGAGAAAAGATATAATGTAACAAGATACCATTCTGAAGGTTTACAGCGTCGCTGATTACGAATTTTATGTCAAATTGACATTTTAACAGTTGACAGCTGTCAAAACAACTATCAATGTTTAAAAGAAGTAATTTTTTATGCATAAGTGTCTATAAAAGGGTTTTTACAGTAGCTATTTTCGAATTTAGTACAAATTTGACAGTTCGCAGTTGTCAAACGAACTGTTAGCTTTTATAAAATTGATTTGTTATTGATAAAAGTTACCGTAAAGTTTTTTTGTGCATGCTTAAGCTACAAATTAGAAATGCGCGCATGTTTTGATAATTATTATACGTGTATTATGTAAAACAAAAACTACATGGCACAGGAAAAATTAGAAACTTGCGACATAGGCGCGAAACGCGAAAATTTGCCATGTATTTTTTACGCCTTTAGCGTTAGCGTCGCGCGTTTCTCATTTTTTCTTTGTCATGTAGAGCTCAATTTGACATCAAATTCATAATCAGCGTCTCCGAAAACCCTTTACGGAGTCTTTTTATAAAAAATAAATTAATTTTACATAAGTTGACAGTTGTTTAGACAGCTGTCAACTGTTAAAATGTCAATTTGACATCAAATTCGTAATCAGCAATCCCAAAAACCCTCGAGTAAAAAAATTCAGCTGAATTTAGTTGAATTTATTGAATTAGGAAAAAGAATCCTCCATTTTGGATCCGCCATTTTGAATTTTCCAAGTCAGACCATCAATTCATACTCAGGGACCACAGAGACAAGAAAATTAGTAGTTTTAAAGAGTTTTTGTCTCAAAATGTGGGAGTTTTTAAAGTTTGAGAAAAAAAATTTGTGAATTTGTTTTACATTTATGGCTGTAGTGGTCGCCATTTTGATCAATTCAATAATAAGTTATTTGAAACATTTATATAAAGGCAAATAAAACGAAAACATTTGTGCCATAAATAGGAATTCCTTTATTTTAAATATTAATTTTTGATTCACTAATAAGTAAATCCTCTATTATAATATAGGGCACATATTTAATATATTTTAAAATCTTACAATTAACAGTATATATTAATTAATAATATACAATATTAATTAATTCTTTTTTACATTATATAAAAAGGAAATAAGTGACGTACTTTCTTACAAAGTATTGAAAATATCTGTTTAAGAGATTTTAAATCAATATGACGTCAAAGTTTAACAACGCAAGATTTGTATAAACAAAGACGTCATATTATACGGTTACGAAAATTATCCTGTACCCTCCTAACCAAAATGGTAGTAATGGTTAAAATATCCTTCAGTGATATAATTATTGTGTCAATAATATGTAGTACTTTTGAGACAACAGTAAGTACTTCGTAATGTTCCCATTGGGAGACATGTAATCAGGGTTGATGTAATATTGTCTTAACATTGCCATGGCAGCATGTAAGCTTATAGTGACAACACTGTAATACGATACTGAAGATTTGTAATCTACACTATAATATTACAGTGATATTATTGAGATATCAAAATGTTCGTAGAGGTAATATTACGTTGTACATTTAAGGAAATATTACATGGGAATATTAACGTAATATTACACTGTAATGTTAACGTAATGCTAAGATAAATCATAGATAAAATTAGAATAATTTTATAATTTAGAAAAAAACATTTCACCAAACTAGAATCGACAACTGAACCTTGTGTACAGTAAGCAAAAATTTTACCAGTCAGCCAATCTTAATTGTAGTATATTATAAAATTCGACGCAATAAAATCTTTGTAAGTTTTTTTAAAGTTCTTCATATTTCATATAAAACTTCATATAAAACAAATAAATTAGTTCACTGGCAAAAGTCATGTTTACTGAATACAAGGTTCGAGTCCAGACTGGGTGATATGTTTTTTTTAAATATAAAATTATTCTCATTTTATCTTAACATTACTCTGTAATATTATTTTAATAGAAAAACGTTAGACTACCTCCACACTAAAAAAAATGTAATTGAATCAAGAAAATTTGAATTAGTTTAAGTAAATATCGGGATTGCATACTACTATTTAAGTCCAATTATGCGATTGGATGAAGAAAAAGATTTTTTTGATTTTCTTTTTGGTTAAACAATTGATATTCTACATAAAATTTACATTTAATGAATACTTATCACAAATACAACAAATATACTTTAAAAGAAAATTTTCCACCGTCGGAGGAACAGAACCCGGGTTCCACGCGTCAGAAGCCGTACCGTTGCCATTATGCCATCAAAGCCTCAATCAATAGTTTTCAAAAACTACTATTTTAGTTGCACATCCATTTGAAAAAAATTTTTTCTTGAATTAAGAACACCGGTATTGTGTTAAGTAAAAAAAAGTTTAAAAAGAAAATGAATAAAATAATTTGATTTAAGAATAAAAACAGTATTTTTACAATTAAATAATAAAGTTTTACAATCTTAACAAGCTGAGGGTTTCAGAATTTATAAAGAAAGGAATTTTTACAAATTTTTACAATTAAATATTGAAATTTTCCACTCAGATCAAGCAGAGGGTTTCGGAATTTAAAAATTGCTTTTTTACAATTAAATAATGAAATCAAGCAGAGGGTTTCGAAATTAAAAAAAAGCTTTTTTACAATTAAATAATAAAAGTTTACACTTTGAACAAGCTGAGTCTTTCAGAATTTAGAAGGACAGGAATTTTTACAATTAAATAATGAAATTTTACACACAGATCAAGCAGAGGGTTTCGGAATTAAAAAAATTGCTTTTTTACAATTAAATAAAGAAATTTTACACTCTGAACAAGCTGAGTCTTTTAGAATTTAGAAAGACAGGAATTTTTAAAATTAAATAATCAAATTTTACACTCAGATCAAGCAGAGGGTTTCGGAATTTAAAAATTGCTTTTTTACAATTAAATAATGAAATTTTACACTCTGAACAAGCTGAGTCTTTTAGAATTTAGAAGGACAGGAATTTTTACAATTAAATAATCAAATTTTACACTCAGATCAAGCAAAGGGTTTCGAAATTAAAAAAATTGCTTTTTTTCAATTAAATAATGAAATTTTACACTCTGAACAAGCTGAGTGTTTTAGAATTTAGAAAGACAGGAATTTTTAAAATTAAATAATCAAATTTTACACTCATATCAAGCAGAGGGTTTCGAAATTAAAAAATAGCTTTTTTATAATTAAATAATAAAAGTTTACACTCTGAACAAGCTGAGTCTTTTAGAATTTACAAGGACAAGAATTTTTACAATTAAATAATGAAATTTTATACTCAGATCAAGCAGAGGGTTTCGGAATTAAAAAAATAGCTTTTTTACAATTAAATAATGAAATTTTACACTCTGAACAAGCTGAGTGTTTTAGAATTTAGAAAGACAGGAATTTTTAAAATTAAATAATCAAATTTTACACTCAGATCAAGCAGAGGGTTTCGAAATTAAAAAAATAGCTTTTTTACAATTAAATAATAAAAGTTTACACTCTGAACAAGCTGAGTCTTTTAGAATTTACAAGGACAAGAATTTTTACAATTAAATAATGAAATTTTATACTCAGATCAAGCAGAGGGTTTCGGAATTAAAAAAATAGCTTTTTTACAATTAAATAATGAAATTTTACACTCTGAACAAGCTGAGTGTTTTAGAATTTAGAAAGACAGGAATTTTTAAAATTAAATAATCAAATTTTACACTCATATCAAGCAGAGGGTTTCGAAATTAAAAAATAGCTTTTTTATAATTAAATAATAAAAGTTTACACTCTGAACAAGCTGAGTCTTTTAGAATTTAGAAGGACAGGAATTTTTACAATTAAATAATCAAATTTTACACTCAGATCAAGCAAAGGGTTTCGAAATTAAAAAAATAGCTTTTTTACAATTAAAAAAATAAAAGTTTACAATCTGAACAAGCTGAGTCTTTTAGAATTTAGAAGGACAAGAATTTTTACAATTAAATAATGAAATTTTATACTCAGATCAAGCAGAGGGTTTCGAAATTAAAAAAATAGCTTTTTTACAATTAAAAAAATAAAAGTTTACACTCTGAACAAGCTGAGTCTTTTAGAATTCAGAAGGACAGGAATTTTTACAACTAAATAATGAAATTTTACACTCAGATCAAGCAGAGGGTTTCGGAATTGAAAAAATAGCTTTTTTACAATTAAATAATAAAATTTTACACTCTGAACAAGCTGAGTCTTTTAGAATTTAGAAAGACAGGAATTTTTAAAATTAAATAATCAAATTTTACACTCAGATCAAGCAGAGGGTTTCGGAATTAAAAAAATAGCTTTTTTACAATTAAATAACGAAATTTTACACTCTGAACAAGCTGAGTGTTTTAGAATTTAGAAAGAAAGGAATTTTTACAATTAAATATTGAAATTTTACACTCAGATCAAGCAGAGGGTTTCGGAATTTAAAAATTGCTTTTTTACAATTAAATAATGAAATTTTACACTCTGAACAAGCTGAGTCTTTTAGAATTTAGAAAGACAGGAATTTTTAAAATAAAATAATCAAATTTTACACTCAGATCTAGCAGAGGGTTTCGGAATTAAAAAAATAGCTTTTTCACAATTAAAAAAATAAAAGTTTACACTCTGAACAAGCTGAGTCTTTTAGAATTTAGAAGGACAAGAATTTTTACAATTTAATTTTGAAATTTTACACTCAGATCAAGCAGAGGGTTTCGGAATTAAAAAAATAGCTTTTTTACAATTAAATAATGAAATTATACACTCTGAACAAGCTGAGTGTTTTAGAATTTAGAAAGACAGGAATTTTTACAATTAAATAATCAAATTTTACACTCAGATCAAGCAGAGGGTTTCGGAATTAAAAAAATAGCCTTTTTACAATTAAATAATGAAATTTTACACTCTGAACAAGCTGAGTCTTTTAGAATTTAGAAAGACAAGAATTTTTACAATTAAATAATGAAATTTTACACTCAGATCAAGCAGAGGGTTTCGGAATTAAAAAAATAGCTTTTTTACAATTAAATAATGAAATTTTACACTCTGAACAAGCTGAGTCTTTTAGAATTTAGAAAGACAGGAATTTTTAAAATTAAATAATCAAATTTTACACTCAGATCAAGCAGAGGGTTTCGAAATTAAAAAAATAGCTTTTTTACAATTAAAAAAATAAAAGTTTACACTCTGAACAAGCTGAGTCTTTTAGAATTTACAAGGACAAGAATTTTTACAATTAAATAATGAAATTTTATACTCAGATCAAGCAGAGGGTTTCGGAATTAAAAAAATAGCTTTTTTACAATTAAATAATGAAATTTTACACTCTGAACAAGCTGAGTGTTTTAGAATTTAGAAAGAAAGGAATTTTTACAATTAAATAATGAAATTTTACACTCAGATCAAGCAGAGGGTTTCGGAATTAAAAAAATAGCTTTTTTACAATTAAATAATGAAATTTTACACTCTGAACAAGCTGAGTGTTTTAGAATTTAGAAAGACAGGAATTTTTAAAATTAAATAATCAAATTTTACACTCAGATCAAGCAGAGGGTTTCGGAATTAAAAAAATAGCTTTTTTACAATTAAATAATGAAATTTTACACTCTGAACAAGCTGAGTCTTTTAGAATTTAGAAAGACAGGAATTTTTACAATTTAATTTTGAAATTTTACACTCAGATCAAGCAGAGGGTTTCGGAATTAAAAAAATAGCTTTTTTACAATTAAATAATAAAATTTTACACTCTGAACAAGCTGAGTCTTTTAGAATTTAGAAAGACAGGAATTTTTACAATTTAATTTTGAAATTTTACACTCAGATCAAGCAGAGGGTTTCGGAATTAAAAAAATAGCTTTTTTACAATTAAATAATGAAATTTTACACTCTGAACAAGCTGAGTCTTTTAGAATTTAGAAGGACAGGAATTTTTACAATTAAATAATCAAATTTTACACTCAGATCAAGCAGAGGGTTTCGAAATTAAAAAAATAGCTTTTTTACAATTAAATAATAAAAGTTTACACTCTGAACAAGCTGAGTGTTTTAGAATTTAGAAGGACAGGAATTTTTACAATTAAATAATCAAATTTTACACTCAGATCAAGCAGAGGGTTTCGGAATTAAAAAAATAGCTTTTTTACAATTAAATAATGAAATTTTACACTCTGAACAAGCTGAGTGTTTTAGAATTTAGAAAGAAAGGAATTTTTACAATTAAATAATGAAATTTTACACTCAGATCAAGCAGAGGGTTTCGGAATTAAAAAAATAGCTTTTTTACAATTAAATAATGAAATTTTACACTCTGAACAAGCTGAGTGTTTTAGAATTTAGAAAGACAGGAATTTTTAAAATTAAATAATCAAATTTTACACTCAGATCAAGCAGAGGGTTTCGGAATTAAAAAAATAGCTTTTTTACAATTAAATAATGAAATTTTACACTCTGAACAAGCTGAGTCTTTTAGAATTTAGAAAGACAGGAATTTTTACAATTTAATTTTGAAATTTTACACTCAGATCAAGCAGAGGGTTTCGGAATTAAAAAAATAGCTTTTTTACAATTAAATAATGAAATTTTACACTCTGAACAAGCTGAGTCTTTTAGAATTTAGAAAGACAGGAATTTTTACAATTTAATTTTGAAATTTTACACTCAGATCAAGCAGAGGGTTTCGGAATTAAAAAAATAGCTTTTTTACAATTAAATAATGAAATTTTACACTCTGAACAAGCTGAGTCTTTTAGAATTTAGAAGGACAGGAATTTTTACAATTAAATAATCAAATTTTACACTCAGATCAAGCAGAGGGTTTCGAAATTAAAAAAATAGCTTTTTTACAATTAAATAATAAAAGTTTACACTCTGAACAAGCTGAGTGTTTTAGAATTTAGAAGGACAGGAATTTTTACAATTAAATAATCAAATTTTACACTCAGATCAAGCAGAGGGTTTCGAAATTAAAAAAATAGCTTTTTTACAATTAAATAATAAAAGTTTACACTCTGAACAAGCTGAGTGTTTTAGAATTTAGAAAGACAGGAATTTTTAAAATTAAATAATCAAATTTTACACTCAGATCAAGCAGAGGGTTTCGGAATTAAAAAAATAGCTTTTTTACAATTAAATAATGAAATTTTACACTCTGAACAAGCTGAGTGTTTTAGAATTTAGAAAGAAAGGAATTTTTACAATTAAATAATGAAATTTTACACTCAGATCAAGCAGAGGGTTTCGGAATTAAAAAAATAGCTTTTTTACAATTAAATAATGAAATTTTACACTCTGAACAAGCTGAGTGTTTTAGAATTTAGAAAGACAAGAATTTTTAAAATTAAATAATGAAATTTTACACTCAGATCAAGCAGAGGGTTTCGAAATTAATAAAATAGCTTTTTTACTATTAAAAAAATAAAAGTTTACACTCTGAACAAGCTGAGTCATTTAGAATTTAGAAGGACAGGAATTTTTAAAATTAAATAATCAAATTTTACACTCAGATCAAGCAGAGGGTTTCGGAATTAAAAAAATAGCTTTTTTACAATTAAAAAAATAAAAGTTTACACTCTGAACAAGCTGAGTCTTTTAGAATTTAGAAGGACAAGAATTTTTACAATTTAATTTTGAAATTTTACACTCAGATCAAGCAGAGGGTTTCGGAATTAAAAAAATAGCTTTTTTACAATTAAATAATGAAATTATACACTCTGAACAAGCTGAGTGTTTTAGAATTTAGAAAGACAGGAATTTTTACAATTAAATAATCAAATTTTACACTCAGATCAAGCAGAGGGTTTCGGAATTTAAAAAATAGCTTTTTTACAATTAAATAATGAAATTTTACACTCTGAACAAGCTGAGTCTTTTAGAATTTAGAAAGCCAAGAATTTTTACAATTAAATAATGAAATTTTATACTCAGATCAAGCAGAGGGTTTCGAAATTAAAAAAATAGCTTTTTTACAATTAAATAATAATAGTTTACACTTTGAACAAGCTGAGTCTTTTAGAATTTAGAAGGACAGGAATTTTTACAATTAAATAATCAAATTTTACACTCAGATCAAGCAGAGGGTTTCGAAATTAAAAAAATAGCTTTTTTACAATTAAAAAAATAAAAGTTTACACTCTGAACAAGCTGAGTCTTTTAGAATTTACAAGGACAAGAATTTTTACAATTAAATAATGAAATTTTATACTCAGATCAAGCAGAGGGTTTCGGAATTAAAAAAATAGCTTTTTTACAATTAAATAATGAAATTTTACACTCTGAACAAGCTGAGTCTTTTAGAATTTAGAAAGACAGGAATTTTTAAAATTAAATAATCAAATTTTACACTCAGATCAAGCAGAGGGTTTCAGAATTAAAAAAATAGCTTTTTTACAATTAAAAAAATAAAAGTTTACACTCTGAACAAGCTGAGTCTTTTAGAATTTAGAAGGACAGGAATTTTTACAACTAAATAATGAAAAATTTTACACTCAGATCAAGCAGAGGGTTTCGAAATTAAAAAAATAGCTTTTTTACAATTAAATAATAAAAGTTTACACTCTGAACAAGCTGAGTCTTTTAGAATTTAGAAGGATAGGAATTTTTAAAATTAAATAATCAAATTTTACACTCAGATCAAGCAGAGGGTTTCGGAATTAAAAAATAGCTTTTTTACAATTAAAAAAATAAAAGTTTACACTCTGAACAAGCTGAGTCTTTTAGAATTTAGAAGGACAGGAATTTTTACAACTAAATAATGAAATTTTACACTCAGATCAAGCAGAGGGTTTCGGAATTGAAAAAATAGCTTTTTTACAATTAAATAACGAAATTTTACACTCTGAACAAGCTCAGTGTTTTAGAATTTAGAAAGAAAGGAATTTTTACAATTAAATATTGAAATTTTACACTCAGATCAAGCAGAGGGTTTCGGAATTTAAAAATTGCTTTTTTACAATTAAATAATGAAATTTTACACTCTGAACAAGCTGAGTCTTTTAGAATTTAGAAAGACAGGAATTTTTAAAATTAAATAATCAAATTTTACACTCAGATCAAGCAGAGGGTTTCGGAATTAAAAAAATAGCTTTTTTACAATTAAAAAAATAAAAGTTTACACTCTGAACAAGCTGAGTCTTTTAGAATTTAGAAGGACAAGAATTTTTACAATTTAATTTTGAAATTTTACACTCAGATCAAGCAGAGGGTTTCGGAATTAAAAAAATAGCTTTTTTACAATTAAATAATGAAATTATACACTCTGAACAAGCTGAGTGTTTTAGAATTTAGAAAGACAGGAATTTTTACAATTAAATAATCAAATTTTACACTCAGATCAAGCAGAGGGTTTCGGAATTAAAAAAATAGCTTTTTTACAATTAAATAATGAAATTTTACACTCTGAACAAGCTGAGTCTTTTAGAATTTAGAAAGACAAGAATTTTTAAAATTAAATAATCAAATTTTACACTCAGATCAAGCAGAGGGTTTCGGAATTAAAAAAATAGCTTTTTTACAATTAAAAAAATAAAAGTTTACACTCTGAACAAGCTGAGTCTTTTAGAATTTAGAAGGACAGGAATTTTTACAACTAAATAATGAAATTTTACACTCAGATCAAGCAGAGGGTTTCGGAATTAAAAAAATAGCTTTTTTACAATTAAATAATGAAATTTTACACTCTGAACAAGCTGAGTCTTTTAGAATTTAGAAAGACAGGAATTTTTAAAATTAAATAATCAAATTTTACACTCAGATCAAGCAGAGGGTTTCGGAATTAAAAAAATAGCTTTTTTACAATTAAATAATGAAATTTTACACTCTGAACAAGCTGAGTCTTTTAGAATTTAGAAAGACAAGAATTTTTACAATTAAATAATGAAATTTTACACTCAGATCAAGCAGAGGGTTTCGGAATTAAAAAAATAGCTTTTTTACTATTAAAAAAATAAAAGTTTACACTCTGAACAAGCTGAGTCTTTTAGAATTTAGAAGGACAGGAATTTTTACAATTAAATAATGAAATTTTACACTTAGATCAAGCAGAGGGTTTTGGAATTTAAAAATTGCTTTTTTACAATTAAATAATGAAATTTTACACTCTGAACAAGCTGAGTATTTTAGAATTTAGAAGGACAGGAATTTTTTCAATTAAATAATCAAATTTTACACTCAGATCAAGCAGAGGGTTTCGAAATTAAAAAAATAGCTTTTTTACAATTAAAAAAATAAAAGTTTACACTCTGAACAAGCTGAGTCTTTTAGAATTTAGAAGGACAGGAATTTTTACAATTAAATAATGAAATTTTATACTCAGATCAAGCAGAGGGTTTCGAAATTAAAAAAATAGCTTTTTTACAATTAAATAATAAAAGTTTACACTCTGAACAAGCTGAGTCTTTTAGAATTTAGAAGGACAGGAATTTTTACAATTAAATAATCAAATTTTACACTCAGATCAAGCAGAAGGTTTCGAAATTAAAAAAATAGCTTTTTTACAATTAAAAAAATAAAAGTTTACACTCTGAACAAGCTGAGTCTTTTAGAATTTACAAGGACAAGAATTTTTACAATTAAATAATGAAATTTTATACTCAGATCAAGCAGAGGGTTTCGGAATTAAAAAAATAGCTTTTTTACAATTAAATAATGAAATTTTACACTCTGAACAAGCTGAGTCTTTTAGAATTTAGAAAGACAGGAATTTTTACAATTTAATTTTGAAATTTTACACTCAGATCAAGCAGAGGGTTTCGGAATTAAAAAAATAGCTTTTTTACAATTAAATAATGAAATTATACACTCTGAACAAGCTGAGTGTTTTAGAATTTAGAAAGACAGGAATTTTTACAATTAAATAATCAAATTTTACACTCAGATCAAGCAGAGGGTTTCGAAATTAAAAAAATAGCTTTTTTACAATTAAAAAAATAAAAGTTTACACTCTGAACAAGCTGAGTCTTTTAGAATTTAGAAGGACAAGAATTTTTATAATTAAATAATGAAATTTTATACTCAGATCAAGCAGAGGGTTTCGAAATTAAAAAAATAGCTTTTTTACAATTAAAAAAATAAAAGTTTACACTCTGAACAAGCTGAGTCTTTTAGAATTTACAAGGACAAGAATTTTTACAATTAAATAATGAAATTTTATACTCAGATCAAGCAGAGGGTTTCGGAATTAAAAAAATAGCTTTTTTACAATTAAATAATGAAATTTTACACTCTGAACAAGCTGAGTCTTTTAGAATTTAGAAAGACAGGAATTTTTAAAATTAAATAATCAAATTTTACACTCAGATCAAGCAGAGGGTTTCGAAATTAAAAAAATAGCTTTTTTACAATTAAATAATGAAATTTTACACTCTGAACAAGCTGAGTCTTTTAGAATTTACAAGGACAAGAATTTTTACAATTAAATAATGAAATTTTATACTCAGATCAAGCAGAGGGTTTCGAAATTAAAAAAATAGCTTTCTTACAATTAAAAAAATAAAAGTTTACACTCTGAACAAGCTGAGTCTTTTAGAATTTAGAAGGACAAGAATTTTTACAATTAAATAATGAAATTTTATACTCAGATCAAGCAGAGGGTTTCGAAATTAAAAAAATAGCTTTTTTACAATTAAAAAAATAAAAGTTTACACTCTGAACAAGCTGAGTCTTTTAGAATTTAGAAAGACAGGAATTTTTAAAATTAAATAATCAAATTTTACACTCAGATCAAGCAGAGGGTTTCGGAATTAAAAAAATAGCTTTTTTACAATTAAATAATGAAATTTTACACTCTGAACAAGCTGAGTGTTTTAGAATTTAGAAAGACAGGAATTTTTAAAATTAAATAATCAAATTTTACACTCAGATCAAGCAGAGGGTTTCGGAATTAAAAAAATAGCTTTTTTACAATTAAATAATGAAATTTTACACTCTGAACAAGCTGAGTCTTTTAGAATTTAGAAAGACAGGAATTTTTACAATTTAATTTTGAAATTTTACACTCAGATCAAGCAGAGGGTTTCGGAATTAAAAAAATAGCTTTTTTACAATTAAATAATGAAATTATACACTCTGAACAAGCTGAGTGTTTTAGAATTTAGAAAGACAGGAATTTTTACAATTAAATAATCAAATTTTACACTCAGATCAAGCAGAGGGTTTCGAAATTAAAAAAATAGCTTTTTTACAATTAAAAAAATAAAAGTTTACACTCTGAACAAGCTGAGTCTTTTAGAATTTAGAAGGACAAGAATTTTTACAATTAAATAATGAAATTTTATACTCAGATCAAGCAGAGGGTTTCGAAATTAAAAAAATAGCTTTTTTACAATTAAATAATAAAAGTTTACACTCTGAACAAGCTGAGTCTTTTAGAATTTAGAAGGACAGGAATTTTTACAATTAAATAATCAAATTTTACACTCAGATCAAGCAGAAGGTTTCGAAATTAAAAAAATAGCTTTTTTACAATTAAAAAAATAAAAGTTTACACTCTGAACAAGCTGAGTCTTTTAGAATTTACAAGGACAAGAATTTTTACAATTAAATAATGAAATTTTATACTCAGATCAAGCAGAGGGTTTCGGAATTAAAAAAATAGCTTTTTTACAATTAAATAATGAAATTTTACACTCTGAACAAGCTGAGTCTTTTAGAATTTAGAAAGACAGGAATTTTTACAATTTAATTTTGAAATTTTACACTCAGATCAAGCAGAGGGTTTCGGAATTAAAAAAATAGCTTTTTTACAATTAAATAATGAAATTATACACTCTGAACAAGCTGAGTGTTTTAGAATTTAGAAAGACAGGAATTTTTACAATTAAATAATCAAATTTTACACTCAGATCAAGCAGAGGGTTTCGAAATTAAAAAAATAGCTTTTTTACAATTAAAAAAATAAAAGTTTACACTCTGAACAAGCTGAGTCTTTTAGAATTTAGAAGGACAAGAATTTTTACAATTAAATAATGAAATTTTATACTCAGATCAAGCAGAGGGTTTCGAAATTAAAAAAATAGCTTTTTTACAATTAAAAAAATAAAAGTTTACACTCTGAACAAGCTGAGTCTTTTAGAATTTACAAGGACAAGAATTTTTACAATTAAATAATGAAATTTTATACTCAGATCAAGCAGAGGGTTTCGGAATTAAAAAAATAGCTTTTTTACAATTAAATGATGAAATTTTACACTCTGAACAAGCTGAGTGTTTTAGAATTTAGAAAGACAGGAATTTTTACAATTAAATAATCAAATTTTACACTCAGATCATGCAGAGGGTTTCGAAATTAAAAAAATAGCTTTCTTACAATTAAAAAAATAAAAGTTTACACTCTGAACAAGCTGAGTCTTTTAGAATTTAGAAGGACAAGAATTTTTACAATTAAATAATGAAATTTTATACTCAGATCAAGCAGAGGGTTTCGAAATTAAAAAAATAGCTTTTTTACAATTAAAAAAATAAAAGTTTACACTCTGAACAAGCTGAGTCTTTTAGAATTTAGAAAGACAGGAATTTTTAAAATTAAATAATCAAATTTTACACTCAGATCAAGCAGAGGGTTTCGGAATTAAAAAAATAGCTTTTTTACAATTAAATAATGAAATTTTACACTCTGAACAAGCTGAGTGTTTTAGAACTTAGAAAGACAGGAATTTTTAAAATTAAATAATCAAATTTTACACTCAGATCAAGCAGAGGGTTTCGGAATTAAAAAAATAGCTTTTTTACAATTAAATAATGAAATTTTACACTCTGAACAAGCTGAGTCTTTTAGAATTTAGAAAGACAAGAATTTTTACAATTAAATAATGAAATTTTACACTCAGATCAAGCAGAGGGTTTCGGAATTAAAAAAATAGCTTTTTTACAATTAAATAATGAAATTATACACTCTGAACAAGCTGAGTGTTTTAGAATTTAGAAAGACAGGAATTTTTACAATTAAATAATCAAATTTTACACTCAGATCAAGCAGAGGGTTTCGAAATTAAAAAAATAGCTTTTTTACAATTAAAAAAATAAAAGTTTACACTCTGAACAAGCTGAGTCTTTTAGAATTTAGAAGGACAAGAATTTTTACAATTAAATAATGAAATTTTATACTCAGATCAAGCAGAGGGTTTCGAAATTAAAAAAATAGCTTTTTTACAATTAAAAAAATAAAAGTTTACACTCTGAACAAGCTGAGTCTTTTAGAATTTACAAGGACAAGAATTTTTACAATTAAATAATGAAATTTTATACTCAGATCAAGCAGAGGGTTTCGGAATTAAAAAAATAGCTTTTTTACAATTAAATAATGAAATTTTACACTCTGAACAAGCTGAGTCTTTTAGAATTTAGAAAGACAGGAATTTTTAAAATTAAATAATCAAATTTTACACTCAGATCAAGCAGAGGGTTTCGGAATTAAAAAAATAGCTTTTTTACAATTAAATAATGAAATTTTACACTCTGAACAAGCTGAGTCTTTTAGAATTTAGAAAGACAAGAATTTTTACATTTAAATAATGAAATTTTATACTCAGATCAAGCAGAGGGTTTCAGAATTAAAAAATAGCTTTTTTACAATTTAATAATGAAATTTTACACTCTGAACAAGCTGAGTCTTTTAGAATTTAGAAAGACAGGAATTTTTAAAATTAAATAATCAAATTTTACACTCAGATCAAGCAGAGGGTTTCGAAATTAAAAAAATAGCTTTTTTACTATTAAAAAAATAAAAGTTTACACTCTGAACAAGCTGAGTCTTTTAGAATTTAGAAAGACAAGAATTTTTACAATTAAATAATGAAATTTTACACTCAGATCAAGCAGAGGGTTTCGGAATTAAAAAAATAGCTTTTTTACAATTAAATAATGAAATTATACACTCTGAACAGGCTGAGTGTTTTAGAATTTAGAAAGACAGGAATTTTTACAATTAAATAATCAAATTTTACACTCAGATCAAGCAGAGGGTTTCGAAATTAAAAAAATAGCTTTTTTACAATTAAAAAAATAAAAGTTTACACTCTGAACAAGCTGAGTCTTTTAGAATTTACAAGGACAAGAATTTTTACAATTAAATAATGAAATTTTATACTCAGATCAAGCAGAGGGTTTCGGAATTAAAAAATAGCTTATTTACAATTAAATAATAAAATTTTACACTCTGAACAAGCTGAGTGTTTTAGAATTTAGAAAGAAAGGAATTTTTACAATTAAATAATGAAATTTTACACTCAGATCAAGCAGAGGGTTTCGGAATTTGAAAATTGCTTTTTTACAATTAAATAATGAAATTTTACACTCTGAACAAGCTGAGTGTTTTAGAATTTAGAAGGACAGGAATTTTTACAATTAAATAATGAAATTTTACACTCAGATCAAGCAGAGGGTTTCGGAATTAAAAAAATAGCTTTTTTACAATTAAATAATGAAATTTTACACTCTGAACAAGCTGAGTGTTTTGGAATTTAGAAAGACAAGAATTTTTAAAATTAAATAATCAAATTTTACACTCATGTCAAGCAGAGGGTTTCGAAATTAAAAAATAGCTTTTTTACAATTAAATAATAAAAGTTTACACTCTGAACAAGCTGAGTCTTTTAGAATTTAGAAGGACAGGAATTTTTACAATTAAATAATCAAATTTTACACTCAGATCAAGCAGAGGGTTTCGAAATTAAAATAATAGCTTTTTTACAATTAAAAAAGTAAAAGTTTACACTCTGAACAAGCTGAGTCTTTTAGAATTTAGAAGGACAGGAATTTTTACAATTAAATAATCAAATTTTACACTCACATCAAGCAGAGGGTTTCGGAATTAAAAAATAGCTTTTTTACAATTAAATAATAAAAGTTTACACTCTGAACAAGCTGAGTCTTTAAGAAATTAGAAAGACAGGAATTTTTAAAATTAAATAATCAAATTTTACACTCAGATCAAGTAGAGGGTTTCGGAATTAAAAAAATAGCTTTTTTACAATTAAATAATGAAATTTTACACTCTGAACAAGCTAAGTCTTTTAGAATTTAGAAGGACAAGAATTTTTACAATTAAATAATGATATTTTATACTCAGATCAAGCAGAGGGTTTCGGAATTAAAAAAATAGCTTTTTTACAATTAAATAATGAAATTTTACACTCTGAACAAGCTGAGTGTTTTAGAATTTAGAAAAAAAGGAATTTTTACAATTAAATAATGAAATTTTACACTCAGATCAAGCAGAGGGTTTCGGAATTAAAAAAATATCTTTTTTACAATCAAATAATGAAATTTTACACTCTGAACAAGCTGAGTCTTTTAGAATTTAGAAAGACAAGAATTTTTACAATTAAATAATGAAATTTTACACTCAGATCAAGCAGAGGGTTTCGGAATTTAAAAATTGCTTTTTTACAATTAAATAATGAAATTTTACACTCTGAACAAGCTGAGTCTTTTAGAATTTAGAAAGTCAGGAATTTTTAAAATTAAATAATCAAATTTTACACTCAGATCAAGCAGAGGGTTTCGAAATAAAAAAATAGCTTTTTTACAATTAAATAATAAAAGTTTACACTCTGAACAAGCTGAGTCTTTTAGAATTTAGAAGGACAGGAATTTTTACAATTAAATAATGAAATTTTACACTCAGATCAAGCAGAGGGTTTCGGAATTAAAAAAATAGCTTTTTTACAATTAAATAATGAAATTATACACTCTGAACAAGCTGAGTCTTTTAGAATTTAGAAGGACAAGAATTTTTACAATAAAAGAATCAAATTTTACACTCAGATCAAGCAGAGGGTTTCGGAATTAAAAAATAGCTTTTTTACAATTAAATAATGAAATTTTACACTCTGAACAAGCTGAGTCTTTTAGAATTTAGAAAGACAGGAATTTTTAAAATTAAATAATCAAATTTTACACTCAGATCAAGCAGAGGGTTTCGGAATTAAAAAAATAGCTTTTTTACAATTAAAAAAATAAAAGTTTACACTCTGAACAAGCTGAGTCTTTTAGAATTTAGAAAGACAGGAATTTTTAAAATTAAATAATCAAATTTTACACTCAGATCAAGCTGAGGGTTTTGAAAATAAAAAAATAGCTTTTTTACAATTAAATAATGAAATTTTACACTCTGAACAAGCTAAGTCTTTTAGAATTTAGAAGGACAAGAATTTTTACAATTAAATAATGATATTTTATACTCAGATCAAGCAGAGGGTTTCGGAATTAAAAAAATAGCTTTTTTACAATTAAATAATGAAATTTTACACTCTGAACAAGCTAAGTCTTTTAGAATTTAGAAGGACAAGAATTTTTACAATTAAATAATGATATTTTATACTCAGATCAAGCAGAGGGTTTCGGAATTAAAAAAATAGCTTTTTTACAATTAAATAATGAAATTTTACACTCTGAACAAGCTGAGTGTTTTAGAATTTAGAAAAAAAAGGAATTTTTACAATTAAATAATGAAATTTTACACTCAGATCAAGCAGAGGGTTTCGGAATTAAAAAAATATCTTTTTTACAATTAAATAATGAAATTTTACACTCTGAACAAGCTGAGTCTTTTAGAATTTAGAAAGACAAGAATTTTTACAATTAAATAATGAAATTTTACACTCAGATCAAGCAGAGGGTTTCGGAATTTAAAAATTGCTTTTTTACAATTAAATAATGAAATTTTACACTCTGAACAAGCTGAGTCTTTTAGAATTTAGAAAGTCAGGAATTTTTAAAATTAAATAATCAAATTTTACACTCAGATCAAGCAGAGGGTTTCGAAATTAAAAAAATAGCTTTTTTACAATTAAATAATAAAAGTTTACACTCTGAACAAGCTGAGTCTTTTAGAATTTAGAAGGACAGGAATTTTTACAATTAAATAATGAAATTTTACACTCAGATCAAGCAGAGGGTTTCGAAATTAAAAAATAGCTTTTTTACAATTAAATAATAAAAGTTTACACTCTGAACAAGCTGAGTCTTTTAGAATTTAGAAGGACAAGAATTTTTACAATTAAATAATGAAATTTTATACTCAGATCAAGCAGAGGGTTTCGGAATTAAAAAATAGCTTTTTTACAATTAAATAATGAAATTTTACACTCTGAACAAGCTGAGTCTTTTAGAATTTAGAAAGACAGGAATTTTTAAAATTAAATAATCAAATTTTACACTCAGATCAAGCAGAGGGTTTCGGAATTAAAAAAATAGCTTTTTTACAATTAAAAAAATAAAAGTTTACACTCTGAACAAGCTGAGTCTTTTAGAATTTAGAAAGACAGGAATTTTTAAAATTAAATAATCAAATTTTACACTCAGATCAAGCAGAGGGTTTCGAAATTAAAAAAATAGCTTTTTTACAATTAAAAAAATAAAAGTTTACACTTTGAACAAGCTGAGTCTTTTAGAATTTAGAAGGACAAGAATTTTTACAATTAAATAATGAAATTTTACACTCAGATCAAGCAGAGGGTTTCGGAATTAAAAAAATAGCTTTTTTACAATTAAATAATGAAATTATACACTCTGAACAAGCTGAGTCTTTTAGAATTTAGAAGGACAAGAATTTTTACAATAAAAGAATCAAATTTTACACTCAGATCAAGCAGAGGGTTTCGGAATTAAAAAATAGCTTTTTTACAATTAAATAATGAAATTTTACACTCTGAACAAGCTGAGTCTTTTAGAATTTAGAAAGACAGGAATTTTTAAAATTAAATAATCAAATTTTACACTCAGATCAAGCAGAGGGTTTCGAAATTAAAAAAATAGCTTTTTTACAATTAAAAAAATAAAAGTTTACACTTTGAACAAGCTGAGTCTTTTAGAATTTAGAAGGACAAGAATTTTTACAATTAAATAATGAAATTTTACACTCAGATCAAGCAGAGGGTTTCGAAATTAAAAAAATAGCTTTTTTACTATTAAAAAAATAAAAGTTTACACTCTGAACAAGCTGAGTCTTTTAGAATTTAGAAAGACAGGAATTTTTAAAATTAAATAATCAAATTTTACACTCAGATCAAGCAGAGGGTTTCGAAATTAAAAAAATAGCTTTTTTACTATTAAAAAAATAAAAGTTTACACTCTGAACAAGCTGAGTCTTTTAGAATTTAGAAAGACAGGAATTTTTAAAATTAAATAATCAAATTTTACACTCAGATCAAGCAGAGGGTTTCGAAATTAAAAAAATAGCTTTTTTACAATTAAAAAAATAAAAGTTTACACTTTGAACAAGCTGAGTCTTTTAGAATTTAGAAGGACAAGAATTTTTACAATTAAATAATGAAATTTTACACTCAGATCAAGCAGAGGGTTTCGGAATTAAAAAAATAGCTTTTTTACAATTAAATAATGAAATTATACACTCTGAACAAGCTGAGTCTTTTAGAATTTAGAAGGACAAGAATTTTTACAATAAAAGAATCAAATTTTACACTCAGATCAAGCAGAGGGTTTCGGAATTAAAAAATAGCTTTTTTACAATTAAATAATGAAATTTTACACTCTGAACAAGCTGAGTCTTTTAGAATTTAGAAAGACAGGAATTTTTAAAATTAAATAATCAAATTTTACACTCAGATCAAGCAGAGGGTTTCGGAATTAAAAAAATAGCTTTTTTACAATTAAATAATAAAAGTTTACACTCTGAACAAGCTGAGTCTTTTAGAATTAAGAAGGACAAGATTTTTTACAATTAAATAATGAAATTTTATACTCAGATCAAGCAGAGGGTTTCGAAATTAAAAAAATAGCTTTTTTACAATTAAATAATGAAATTATACACTCTGAACAAGCTGAGTGTTTTAGAATTTAGAAAGACAGGAATTTTTACAATTAAATAATGAAATTTTACACTCAGATCAAGCAGAGGGTTTCGAAATTAAAAAAATAGCTTTTTTACTATTAAAAAAATAAAAGTTTACACTCTGAACAAGCTGAGTCTTTTAGAATTTAGAAAGACAGGAATTTTTACAATTAAATAATCAAATTTTACACTCAGATCAAGCAGAGGGTTTCGAAATTAAAAAAATAGCTTTTTTACAATTAAAAAAATAAAAGTTTACACTCTGAACAAGCTGAGTCTTTTAGAATTTAGAAGGACAAGAATTTTTACAATTAAATAATGAAATTTTATACTCAGATCAAGCAGAGGGTTTCGAAATTAAAAAAATAGCTTTTTTACAATTAAAAAAATAAAAGTTTACACTCTGAACAAGCTGAGTCTTTTAGAATTTACAAGGACAAGAATTTTTACAATTAAATAATCAAATTTTACACTCAGATCAAGCAGAGGGTTTCGGAATTAAAAAAATAGCTTTTTTACAATTAAATAATAAAAGTTTACACTCTGAACAAGCTGAGTCTTTTAGAATTTAGAAAGACAGGAATTTTTAAAATTAAATAATCAAATTTTACACTCAGATCAAGCAGAGGGTTTCGGAATTAAAAAATAGCTTTTTTACAATTAAATAATGAAATTTTACACTCTGAACAAGCTGAGTCTTTTAGAATTTAGAAAGACAAGAATTTTTACATTTAAATAATGAAATTTTATACTCAGATCAAGCAGAGGGTTTCAGAATTAAAAAATAGCTTTTTTACAATTTAATAATGAAATTTTACACTCTGAACAAGCTGAGTCTTTTAGAATTTAGAAAGACAAGAATTTTTACAATTAAATAATGAAATTTTACACTCAGATCAAGCAGAGGGTTTCGGAATTAAAAAATAGCTTTTTTACTATTAAAAAAATAAAAGTTTACACTCTGAACAAGCTGAGTCTTTTAGAATTTAGAAGGACAAGAATTTTTACAATTAAATAATGAAATTTTATACTCAGATCAAGCAGAGGGTTTCGGAATTAAAAAATAGCTTTTTTACAATTAAATAATGAAATTTTACACTCTGAACAAGCTGAGTCTTTTAGAATTTAGAAAGACAGGAATTTTTAAAATTAAATAATCAAATTTTACACTCAGATCAAGCAGAGGGTTTCGAAATTAAAAAAATAGCTTTTTTACTATTAAAAAAATAAAAGTTTACACTCTGAACAAGCTGAGTCTTTTAGAATTTAGAAAGACAAGAATTTTTACAATTAAATAATGAAATTTTACACTCAGATCAAGCAGAGGGTTTCGGAATTAAAAAAATAGCTTTTTTACAATTAAATAATGAAATTATACACTCTGAACAGGCTGAGTGTTTTAGAATTTAGAAAGACAGGAATTTTTACAATTAAATAATCAAATTTTACACTCAGATCAAGCAGAGGGTTTCGAAATTAAAAAAAAAGCTTTTTTACAATTAAAAAAATAAAAGTTTACACTCTGAACAAGCTGAGTCTTTTAGAATTTACAAGGACAAGAATTTTTACAATTAAATAATGAAATTTTATACTCAGATCAAGCAGAGGGTTTCGGAATTAAAAAATAGCTTATTTACAATTAAATAATGAAATTTTACACTCTGAACAAGCTGAGTGTTTTAGAATTTAGAAAGAAAGGAATTTTTACAATTAAATAATGAAATTTTACACTCAGATCAAGCAGAGGGTTTCGGAATTTGAAAATTGCTTTTTTACAATTAAATAATGAAATTTTACACTCTGAACAAGCTGAGTGTTTTAGAATTTAGAAGGACAGGAATTTTTACAATTAAATAATGAAATTTTACACTCAGATCAAGCAGAGGGTTTCGGAATTAAAAAAATAGC
This sequence comes from Leptopilina drosophilae, assembly GCA_032873175.1. Taxonomy (NCBI): domain Eukaryota; kingdom Metazoa; phylum Arthropoda; class Insecta; order Hymenoptera; family Figitidae; genus Leptopilina; species Leptopilina drosophilae. Next base: position 44,156,895 of record CM065483.1, read on the forward strand.
TTTTTTACAATTAAATAATGAAATTTTACACTCTGAACAAGCTGAGTGTTTTGGAATTTAGAAAGACAAGAATTTTTAAAATTAAATAATCAAATTTTACACTCATGTCAAGCAGAGGGTTTCGAAATTAAAAAATAGCTTTTTTACAATTAAATAATAAAAGTTTACACTCTGAACAAGCTGAGTCTTTTAGAATTTAGAAGAACAGGAATTTTTACAATTAAATAATCAAATTTTACACTCAGATCAAGCAGAGGGTTTCGAAATTAAAATAATAGCTTTTTTACAATTAAAAAAGTAAAAGTTTACACTCTGAACAAGCTGAGTCTTGTAGAATTTAGAAGGACAGGAATTTTTACAATTAAATAATCAAATTTTACACTCAGATCAAGCAGAGGGTTTCGGAATTAAAAAATAGCTTTTTTACAATTAAATAATAAAAGTTTACACTCTGAACAAGCTGAGTCTTTTAGAATTTAGAAAGACAGGAATTTTTAAAATTAAATAATCAAATTTTACACTCAGATCAAGCAGAGGGTTTCGAAATTAAAAAAATAGCTTTTTTACAATTAAATAATGAAATTATACACTCTGAACAAGCTGAGTGTTTTAGAATTTAGAAAGACAGGAATTTTTACAATTAAATAATCAAATTTTACACTCAGATCAAGCAGAGGGTTTCGAAATTAAAAAAATAGCTTTTTTACAATTAAAAAAATAAAAGTTTACACTCTGAACAAGCTGAGTCTTTTAGAATTTAGAAGGACAAGAATTTTTACAATTAAATAATGAAATTTTATACTCAGATCAAGCAGAGGGTTTCGAAATTAAAAAAATAGCTTTTTTACAATTAAAAAAATAAAAGTTTACACTCTGAACAAGCTGAGTCTTTTAGAATTTACAAGGACAAGAATTTTTACAATTAAATAATGAAATTTTATACTCAGATCAAGCAGAGGGTTTCGGAATTAAAAAAATAGCTTTTTTACAATTAAATAATGAAATTTTACACTCTGAACAAGCTGAGTCTTTTAGAATTTAGAAAGACAGGAATTTTTAAAATTAAATAATCAAATTTTACACTCAGATCAAGCAGAGGGTTTCGGAATTAAAAAATAGCTTTTTTACAATTAAATAATGAAATTTTACACTCTGAACAAGCTGAGTCTTTTAGAATTTAGAAAGACAAGAATTTTTACATTTAAATAATGAAATTTTATACTCAGATTAAGCAGAGGGTTTCAGAATTAAAAAATAGCTTTTTTACAATTTAATAATGAAATTTTACACTCTGAACAGGCTGAGTGTTTTAGAATTTAGAAAGACAGGAATTTTTACAATTAAATAATCAAATTTTACACTCAGATCAAGCAGAGGGTTTCGAAATTAAAAAAAAAGCTTTTTTACAATTAAAAAAATAAAAGTTTACACTCTGAACAAGCTGAGTCTTTTAGAATTTACAAGGACAAGAATTTTTACAATTAAATAATGAAATTTTATACTCAGATCAAGCAGAGGGTTTCGGAATTAAAAAATAGCTTATTTACAATTAAATAATGAAATTTTACACTCTGAACAAGCTGAGTCTTTTAGAATTTAGAAAGACAAGAATTTTTACAATTAAATAATGAAATTTTACACTCAGATCAAGCAGAGGGTTTCGGAATTTAAAAATTGCTTTTTTACAATTAAATAATGAAATTTTACACTCTGAACAAGCTGAGTCTTTTAGAATTTAGAAAGTCAGGAATTTTTAAAATTAAATAATCAAATTTTACACTCAGATCAAGCAGAGGGTTTCGAAATTAAAAAAATAGCTTTTTTACAATTAAATAATAAAAGTTTACACTCTGAACAAGCTGAGTCTTTTAGAATTTAGAAGGACAGGAATTTTTACAATTAAATAATGAAATTTTACACTCAGATCAAGCAGAGGGTTTCGAAATTAAAAAATAGCTTTTTTACAATTAAATAATAAAAGTTTACACTCTGAACAAGCTGAGTCTTTTAGAATTTAGAAGGACAAGAATTTTTACAATTAAATAATGAAATTTTATACTCAGATCAAGCAGAGGGTTTCGGAATTAAAAAATAGCTTTTTTACAATTAAATAATGAAATTTTACACTCTGAACAAGCTGAGTCTTTTAGAATTTAGAAAGACAGGAATTTTTAAAATTAAATAATCAAATTTTACACTCAGATCAAGCAGAGGGTTTCGGAATTAAAAAAATAGCTTTTTTACAATTAAAAAAATAAAAGTTTACACTCTGAACAAGCTGAGTCTTTTAGAATTTAGAAAGACAGGAATTTTTAAAATTAAATAATCAAATTTTACACTCAGATCAAGCAGAGGGTTTCGAAATTAAAAAAATAGCTTTTTTACAATTAAAAAAATAAAAGTTTACACTTTGAACAAGCTGAGTCTTTTAGAATTTAGAAGGACAAGAATTTTTACAATTAAATAATGAAATTTTACACTCAGATCAAGCAGAGGGTTTCGGAATTAAAAAAATAGCTTTTTTACAATTAAATAATGAAATTATACACTCTGAACAAGCTGAGTCTTTTAGAATTTAGAAGGACAAGAATTTTTACAATAAAAGAATCAAATTTTACACTCAGATCAAGCAGAGGGTTTCGGAATTAAAAAATAGCTTTTTTACAATTAAATAATAAAATTTTACACTCTGAACAAGCTGAGTCTTTTAGAATTTAGAAAGACAGGAATTTTTAAAATTAAATAATCAAATTTTACACTCAGATCAAGCAGAGGGTTTCGGAATTAAAAAAATAGCTTTTTTACAATTAAAAAAATAAAAGTTTACACTCTGAACAAGCTGAGTCTTTTAGAATTTAGAAAGACAGGAATTTTTAAAATTAAATAATCAAATTTTACACTCAGATCAAGCAGAGGGTTTCGAAATTAAAAAAATAGCTTTTTTACAATTAAATAATAAAAGTTTACACTCTGAACAAGCTGAGTCTTTTAGAATTAAGAAGGACAAGAATTTTTACAATTAAATAATGAAATTTTATACTCAGATCAAGCAGAGGGTTTCGAAATTAAAAAAATAGCTTTTTTACAATTAAATAATGAAATTATACACTCTGAACAAGCTGAGTGTTTTAGAATTTAGAAAGACAGGAATTTTTACAATTAAATAATGAAATTTTACACTCAGATCAAGCAGAGGGTTTCGAAATTAAAAAAATAGCTTTTTTACTATTAAAAAAATAAAAGTTTACACTCTGAACAAGCTGAGTCTTTTAGAATTTAGAAAGACAGGAATTTTTAAAATTAAATAATCAAATTTTACACTCAGATCAAGCAGAGGGTTTCGAAATTAAAAAAATAGCTTTTTTACAATTAAAAAAATAAAAGTTTACACTTTGAACAAGCTGAGTCTTTTAGAATTTAGAAGGACAAGAATTTTTACAATTAAATAATGAAATTTTACACTCAGATCAAGCAGAGGGTTTCGGAATTAAAAAAATAGCTTTTTTACAATTAAATAATGAAATTATACACTCTGAACAAGCTGAGTCTTTTAGAATTTAGAAGGACAAGAATTTTTACAATAAAAGAATCAAATTTTACACTCAGATCAAGCAGAGGGTTTCGGAATTAAAAAATAGCTTTTTTACAATTAAATAATGAAATTTTACACTCTGAACAAGCTGAGTCTTTTAGAATTTAGAAAGACAGGAATTTTTAAAATTAAATAATCAAATTTTACACTCAGATCAAGCAGAGGGTTTCGGAATTAAAAAAATAGCTTTTTTACAATTAAATAATAAAAGTTTACACTCTGAACAAGCTGAGTCTTTTAGAATTAAGAAGGACAAGAATTTTTACAATTAAATAATGAAATTTTATACTCAGATCAAGCAGAGGGTTTCGAAATTAAAAAAATAGCTTTTTTACAATTAAATAATGAAATTATACACTCTGAACAAGCTGAGTGTTTTAGAATTTAGAAAGACAGGAATTTTTACAATTAAATAATGAAATTTTACACTCAGATCAAGCAGAGGGTTTCGAAATTAAAAAAATAGCTTTTTTACTATTAAAAAAATAAAAGTTTACACTCTGAACAAGCTGAGTCTTTTAGAATTTAGAAAGACAGGAATTTTTAAAATTAAATAATCAAATTTTACACTCAGATCAAGCAGAGGGTTTCGAAATTAAAAAAATAGCTTTTTTACAATTAAAAAAATAAAAGTTTACACTTTGAACAAGCTGAGTCTTTTAGAATTTAGAAGGACAAGAATTTTTACAATTAAATAATGAAATTTTACACTCAGATCAAGCAGAGGGTTTCGGAATTAAAAAAATAGCTTTTTTACAATTAAATAATGAAATTATACACTCTGAACAAGCTGAGTCTTTTAGAATTTAGAAGGACAAGAATTTTTACAATAAAAGAATCAAATTTTACACTCAGATCAAGCAGAGGGTTTCGGAATTAAAAAATAGCTTTTTTACAATTAAATAATGAAATTTTACACTCTGAACAAGCTGAGTCTTTTAGAATTTAGAAAGACAGGAATTTTTAAAATTAAATAATCAAATTTTACACTCAGATCAAGCAGAGGGTTTCGGAATTAAAAAAATAGCTTTTTTACAATTAAATAATAAAAGTTTACACTCTGAACAAGCTGAGTCTTTTAGAATTAAGAAGGACAAGAATTTTTACAATTAAATAATGAAATTTTATACTCAGATCAAGCAGAGGGTTTCGAAATTAAAAAAATAGCTTTTTTACAATTAAATAATGAAATTATACACTCTGAACAAGCTGAGTGTTTTAGAATTTAGAAAGACAGGAATTTTTACAATTAAATAATCAAATTTTACACTCAGATCAAGCAGAGGGTTTCGAAATTAAAAAAATAGCTTTTTTACAATTAAAAAAATAAAAGTTTACACTCTGAACAAGCTGAGTCTTTTAGAATTTAGAAGGACAAGAATTTTTACAATTAAATAATGAAATTTTATACTCAGATCAAGCAGAGGGTTTCGAAATTAAAAAAATAGCTTTTTTACAATTAAAAAAATAAAAGTTTACACTCTGAACAAGCTGAGTCTTTTAGAATTTACAAGGACAAGAATTTTTACAATTAAATAATGAAATTTTATACTCAGATCAAGCAGAGGGTTTCGGAATTAAAAAAATAGCTTTTTTACAATTAAATAATGAAATTTTACACTCTGAACAAGCTGAGTCTTTTAGAATTTAGAAAGACAGGAATTTTTAAAATTAAATAATCAAATTTTACACTCAGATCAAGCAGAGGGTTTCGGAATTAAAAAATAGCTTTTTTACAATTAAATAATGAAATTTTACACTCTGAACAAGCTGAGTCTTTTAGAATTTAGAAAGACAAGAATTTTTACATTTAAATAATGAAATTTTATACTCAGATCAAGCAGAGGGTTTCAGAATTAAAAAATAGCTTTTTTACAATTTAATAATGAAATTTTACACTCTGAACAAGCTGAGTCTTTTAGAATTTAGAAAGACAAGAATTTTTACAATTAAATAATGAAATTTTATACTCAGATCAAGCAGAGGGTTTCGGAATTAAAAAATAGCTTTTTTACAATTAAATAATGAAATTTTACTCTCTGAACAAGCTGAGTCTTTTAGAATTTAGAAAGACAGGAATTTTTAAAATTAAATAATCAAATTTTACACTCAGATCAAGCAGAGGGTTTCGAAATTAAAAAAATAGCTTTTTTACTATTAAAAAAATAAAAGTTTACACTCTGAACAAGCTGAGTCTTTTAGAATTTAGAAGGACAAGAATTTTTACAATTAAATAATGAAATTTTATACTCAGATCAAGCAGAGGGTTTCGGAATTAAAAAATAGCTTTTTTACAATTAAATAATGAAATTTTACACTCTGAACAAGCTGAGTCTTTTAGAATTTAGAAAGACAGGAATTTTTAAAATTAAATAATCAAATTTTACACTCAGATCAAGCAGAGGGTTTCGAAATTAAAAAAATAGCTTTTTTACTATTAAAAAAATAAAAGTTTACACTCTGAACAAGCTGAGTCTTTTAGAATTTAGAAAGACAAGAATTTTTACAATTAAATAATGAAATTTTACACTCAGATCAAGCAGAGGGTTTCGGAATTAAAAAAATAGCTTTTTTACAATTAAATAATGAAATTATACACTCTGAACAGGCTGAGTGTTTTAGAATTTAGAAAGACAGGAATTTTTACAATTAAATAATCAAATTTTACACTCAGATCAAGCAGAGGGTTTCGAAATTAAAAAAAAAGCTTTTTTACAATTAAAAAAATAAAAGTTTACACTCTGAACAAGCTGAGTCTTTTAGAATTTACAAGGACAAGAATTTTTACAATTAAATAATGAAATTTTATACTCAGATCAAGCAGAGGGTTTCGAAATTAAAAAAATAGCTTTTTTACAATTAAATAATGAAATTATACACTCTGAACAAGCTGAGTGTTTTAGAATTTAGAAAGACAGGAATTTTTACAATTAAATAATGAAATTTTACACTCAGATCAAGCAGAGGGTTTCGAAATTAAAAAAATAGCTTTTTTACTATTAAAAAAATAAAAGTTTACACTCTGAACAAGCTGAGTCTTTTAGAATTTAGAAAGACAAGAATTTTTACAATTAAATAATGAATTTTAACACTCAGATCAAGCAGAGGGTTTCGGAATTAAAAAAATAGCTTTTTTACAATTAAATAATGAAATTATACACTCTGAACAGGCTGAGTGTTTTAGAATTTAGAAAGACAGGAATTTTTACAATTAAATAATCAAATTTTACACTCAGATCAAGCAGAGGGTTTCGAAATTAAAAAAAAAGCTTTTTTACAATTAAAAAAATAAAAGTTTACACTCTGAACAAGCTGAGTCTTTTAGAATTTACAAGGACAAGAATTTTTACAATTAAATAATGAAATTTTATACTCAGATCAAGCAGAGGGTTTCGAAATTAAAAAAATAGCTTTTTTACAATTAAATAATGAAATTATACACTCTGAACAAGCTGAGTGTTTTAGAATTTAGAAAGACAGGAATTTTTACAATTAAATAATGAAATTTTACACTCAGATCAAGCAGAGGGTTTCGAAATTAAAAAAATAGCTTTTTTACTATTAAAAAAATAAAAGTTTACACTCTGAACAAGCTGAGTCTTTTAGAATTTAGAAAGACAGGAATTTTAAAATTAAAATAATCAAAATTTTACACTCAGATCAAGCAGAGGGTTTCGAAATTAAAATAAATAGCTTACAATTTAAAAGAAAAAAAAGTTTACACTTTGAACACAGCTGAGTCTTTTAGCATTTAAGAAGGACAAGATTTTTTTACAATTAAATAAATGAAATTACACTCAGATCAAGCAGAGGGTTCGGAAATAGCTACAAGCATTATACACTGAGCTGAAACAAGCTGAGTCTTTTAGAATTTAGAAGGACAAGAATTTTTACAATATAATGAAATTCAATTTTACACTCAGTCTCAAGATCAAGCAGAGGGTTTCGGAATTAAGAAAATAGCTTTTTTACAATTAAAATTATGAAATTTTACACTCTGAAACAAGCTGAGTCCTTTTTAGAATTTAGGAAAAAGACAGGAATTTTTAAAATTAAATAATTCAAATTTTACACTCAGATCAAGCCGAGGGTTTCGAAATTAAAAAAATAGCTTTTTTACAATTAAAAAAATAAAAGTTTACACTTTGAACAAGCTGAGTCTTTTAGAATTTAGAAGGACAAGAATTTTTACAATTAAATAATGAAATTTTACACTCAGATCAAGCAGAGGGTTTCGGAATTAAAAAAATAGCTTTTTTACAATTAAATAATGAAATTATACACTCTGAACAAGCTGAGTCTTTTAGAATTTAGAAGGACAAGAATTTTTACAATAAAAGAATCAAATTTTACACTCAGATCAAGCAGAGGGTTTCGGAATTAAAAAATAGCTTTTTTACAATTAAATAATGAAATTTTACACTCTGAACAAGCTGAGTCTTTTAGAATTTAGAAAGACAAGAATTTTTACATTTAAATAATGAAATTTTATACTCAGATCAAGCAGAGGGTTTCAGAATTAAAAAATAGCTTTTTTACAATTTAATAATGAAATTTTACACTCTGAACAAGCTGAGTCTTTTAGAATTTAGAAAGACAAGAATTTTTACAATTAAATAATGAAATTTTATACTCAGATCAAGCAGAGGGTTTCGGAATTAAAAAATAGCTTTTTTACAATTAAATAATGAAATTTTACACTCTGAACAAGCTGAGTCTTTTAGAATTTAGAAAGACAGGAATTTTTAAAATTAAATAATCAAATTTTACACTCGTGTCAAGCAGAGGGTTTCGAAATTAAAAAATAGCTTTTTTACAATTAAATAATAAAAGTTTACACTCTGAACAAGCTGAGTCTTTTAGAATTTAGAAGAACAGGAATTTTTACAATTAAATAATCAAATTTTACACTCAGATCAAGCAGAGGGTTTCGAAATTAAAATAATAGCTTTTTTACAATTAAAAAAGTAAAAGTTTACACTCTGAACAAGCTGAGTCTTGTAGAATTTAGAAGGACAGGAATTTTTACAATTAAATAATCAAATTTTACACTCAGATCAAGCAGAGGGTTTCGGAATTAAAAAAAAGCTTTTTTACAATTAAATAATAAAAGTTTACACTCTGAACAAGCTGAGTCTTTTAGAATTTAGAAAGACAGGAATTTTTAAAATTAAATAATCAAATTTTACACTCAGATCAAGCAGAGGGTTTCGAAATTAAAAAAATAGCTTTTTTACAATTAAATAATGAAATTATACACTCTGAACAAGCTGAGTGTTTTAGAATTTAGAAAGACAGGAATTTTTACAATTAAATAATCAAATTTTACACTCAGATCAAGCAGAGGGTTTCGAAATTAAAAAAATAGCTTTTTTACAATTAAAAAAATAAAAGTTTACACTCTGAACAAGCTGAGTCTTTTAGAATTTAGAAGGACAAGAATTTTTACAATTAAATAATGAAATTTTATACTCAGATCAAGCAGAGGGTTTCGAAATTAAAAAAATAGCTTTTTTACAATTAAAAAAATAAAAGTTTACACTCTGAACAAGCTGAGTCTTTTAGAATTTACAAGGACAAGAATTTTTACAATTAAATAATGAAATTTTATACTCAGATCAAGCAGAGGGTTTCGGAATTAAAAAAATAGCTTTTTTACAATTAAATAATGAAATTTTACACTCTGAACAAGCTGAGTCTTTTAGAATTTAGAAAGACAGGAATTTTTAAAATTAAATAATCAAATTTTACACTCAGATCAAGCAGAGGGTTTCGGAATTAAAAAATAGCTTTTTTACAATTAAATAATGAAATTTTACACTCTGAACAAGCTGAGTCTTTTAGAATTTAGAAAGACAAGAATTTTTACATTTAAATAATGAAATTTTATACTCAGATCAAGCAGAGGGTTTCAGAATTAAAAAATAGCTTTTTTACAATTTAATAATGAAATTTTACACTCTGAACAAGCTGAGTCTTTTAGAATTTAGAAAGACAAGAATTTTTACAATTAAATAATGAAATTTTACACTCAGATCAAGCAGAGGGTTTCGGAATTAAAAAAATAGCTTTTTTACTATTAAAAAAATAAAAGTTTACACTCTGAACAAGCTGAGTCTTTTAGAATTTAGAAGGACAAGAATTTTTACAATTAAATAATGAAATTTTATACTCAGATCAAGCAGAGGGTTTCGGAATTAAAAAATAGCTTTTTTACAATTAAATAATGAAATTTTACACTCTGAACAAGCTGAGTCTTTTAGAATTTAGAAAGACAGGAATTTTTAAAATTAAATAATCAAATTTTACACTCAGATCAAGCAGAGGGTTTCGAAATTAAAAAAATAGCTTTTTTACTATTAAAAAAATAAAAGTTTACACTCTGAACAAGCTGAGTCTTTTAGAATTTAGAAAGACAAGAATTTTTACAATTAAATAATGAAATTTTACACTCAGATCAAGCAGAGGGTTTCGGAATTAAAAAAATAGCTTTTTTACAATTAAATAATGAAATTATACACTCTGAACAGGCTGAGTGTTTTAGAATTTAGAAAGACAGGAATTTTTACAATTAAATAATCAAATTTTACACTCAGATCAAGCAGAGGGTTTCGAAATTAAAAAAAAAGCTTTTTTACAATTAAAAAAATAAAAGTTTACACTCTGAACAAGCTGAGTCTTTTAGAATTTACAAGGACAAGAATTTTTACAATTAAATAATGAAATTTTATACTCAGATCAAGCAGAGGGTTTCGGAATTAAAAAATAGCTTATTTACAATTAAATAATGAAATTTTACACTCTGAACAAGCTGAGTGTTTTAGAATTTAGAAAGAAAGGAATTTTTACAATTAAATAATGAAATTTTACACTCAGATCAAGCAGAGGGTTTCGGAATTTGAAAATTGCTTTTTTACAATTAAATAATGAAATTTTACACTCTGAACAAGCTGAGTGTTTTAGAATTTAGAAGGACAGGAATTTTTACAATTAAATAATGAAATTTTACACTCAGATCAAGCAGAGGGTTTCGGAATTAAAAAAATAGCTTTTTTACAATTAAATAATGAAATTTTACACTCTGAACAAGCTGAGTGTTTTGGAATTTAGAAAGACAAGAATTTTTAAAATTAAATAATCAAATTTTACACTCATGTCAAGCAGAGGGTTTCGAAATTAAAAAATAGCTTTTTTACAATTAAATAATAAAAGTTTACACTCTGAACAAGCTGAGTCTTTTAGAATTTAGAAGAACAGGAATTTTTACAATTAAATAATCAAATTTTACACTCAGATCAAGCAGAGGGTTTCGGAATTAAAAAAATAGCTTTTTTACAATTAAATAATGAAATTTTACACTCTGAACAAGCTAAGTCTTTTAGAATTTAGAAGGACAAGAATTTTTACAATTAAATAATGATATTTTATACTCAGATCAAGCAGAGGGTTTCGGAATTAAAAAAATAGCTTTTTTACAATTAAATAATGAAATTTTACACTCTGAACAAGCTGAGTGTTTTAGAATTTAGAAAAAAAGGAATTTTTACAATTAAATAATGAAATTTTACACTCAGATCAAGCAGAGGGTTTCGGAATTAAAAAAATATCTTTTTTACAATTAAATAATGAAATTTTACACTCTGAACAAGCTGAGTCTTTTAGAATTTAGAAAGACAAGAATTTTTACAATTAAATAATGAAATTTTACACTCAGATCAAGCAGAGGGTTTCGGAATTTAAAAATTGCTTTTTTACAATTTAATAATGAAATTTTACACTCTGAACAAGCTGAGTCTTTTAGAATTTAGAAAGTCAGGAATTTTTAAAATTAAATAATCAAATTTTACACTCAGATCAAGCAGAGGGTTTCGAAATTAAAAAAATAGCTTTTTTACAATTAAATAATAAAAGTTTACACTCTGAACAAGCTGAGTCTTTTAGAATTTAGAAGGACAGGAATTTTTACAATTAAATAATGAAATTTTACACTCAGATCAAGCAGAGGGTTTCGGAATTAAAAAAATAGCTTTTTTACAATTAAATAATGAAATTATACACTCTGAACAAGCTGAGTCTTTTAGAATTTAGAAGGACAAGAATTTTTACAATAAAAGAATCAAATTTTACACTCAGATCAAGCAGAGGGTTTCGGAATTAAAAAATAGCTTTTTTACAATTAAATAATGAAATTTTACACTCTGAACAAGCTGAGTCTTTTAGAATTTAGAAAGACAGGAATTTTTAAAATTAAATAATCAAATTTTACACTCAGATCAAGCAGAGGGTTTCGGAATTAAAAAAATAGCTTTTTTACAATTAAAAAAATAAAAGTTTACACTCTGAACAAGCTGAGTCTTTTAGAATTTAGAAAGACAGGAATTTTTAAAATTAAATAATCAAATTTTACACTCAGATCAAGCTGAGGGTTTTGAAATTAAAAAAATAGCTTTTTTACAATTAAATAATGAAATTTTACACTCTGAACAAGCTAAGTCTTTTAGAATTTAGAAGGACAAGAATTTTTACAATTAAATAATGATATTTTATACTCAGATCAAGCAGAGGGTTTCGGAATTAAAAAAATAGCTTTTTTACAATTAAATAATGAAATTTTACACTCTGAACAAGCTAAGTCTTTTAGAATTTAGAAGGACAAGAATTTTTACAATTAAATAATGATATTTTATACTCAGATCAAGCAGAGGGTTTCGGAATTAAAAAAATAGCTTTTTTACAATTAAATAATGAAATTTTACACTCTGAACAAGCTGAGTGTTTTAGAATTTAGAAAAAAAAGGAATTTTTACAATTAAATAATGAAATTTTACACTCAGATCAAGCAGAGGGTTTCGGAATTAAAAAAATATCTTTTTTACAATTAAATAATGAAATTTTACACTCTGAACAAGCTGAGTCTTTTAGAATTTAGAAAGACAAGAATTTTTACAATTAAATAATGAAATTTTACACTCAGATCAAGCAGAGGGTTTCGGAATTTAAAAATTGCTTTTTTACAATTAAATAATGAAATTTTACACTCTGAACAAGCTGAGTCTTTTAGAATTTAGAAAGTCAGGAATTTTTAAAATTAAATAATCAAATTTTACACTCAGATCAAGCAGAGGGTTTCGAAATTAAAAAAATAGCTTTTTTACAATTAAATAATAAAAGTTTACACTCTGAACAAGCTGAGTCTTTTAGAATTTAGAAGGACAGGAATTTTTACAATTAAATAATGAAATTTTACACTCAGATCAAGCAGAGGGTTTCGAAATTAAAAAATAGCTTTTTTACAATTAAATAATAAAAGTTTACACTCTGAACAAGCTGAGTCTTTTAGAATTTAGAAGGACAAGAATTTTTACAATTAAATAATGAAATTTTATACTCAGATCAAGCAGAGGGTTTCGGAATTAAAAAATAGCTTTTTTACAATTAAATAATGAAATTTTACACTCTGAACAAGCTGAGTCTTTTAGAATTTAGAAAGACAGGAATTTTTAAAATTAAATAATCAAATTTTACACTCAGATCAAGCAGAGGGTTTCGGAATTAAAAAAATAGCTTTTTTACAATTAAAAAAATAAAAGTTTACACTCTGAACAAGCTGAGTCTTTTAGAATTTAGAAAGACAGGAATTTTTAAAATTAAATAATCAAATTTTATACTCAGATCAAGCAGAGGGTTTCGGAATTAAAAAAATAGCTTTTTTACAATTAAAAAAATAAAAGTTTACACTCTGAACAAGCTGAGTCTTTTAGAATTTAGAAAGACAGGAATTTTTAAAATTAAATAATCAAATTTTACACTCAGATCAAGCAGAGGGTTTCGAAATTAAAAAAATAGCTTTTTTACAATTAAAAAAATAAAAGTTTACACTTTGAACAAGCTGAGTCTTTTAGAATTTAGAAGGACAAGAATTTTTACAATTAAATAATGAAATTTTACACTCAGATCAAGCAGAGGGTTTCGAAATTAAAAAAATAGCTTTTTTACTATTAAAAAAATAAAAGTTTACACTCTGAACAAGCTGAGTCTTTTAGAATTTAGAAAGACAGGAATTTTTAAAATTAAATAATCAAATTTTACACTCAGATCAAGCAGAGGGTTTCGAAATTAAAAAAATAGCTTTTTTACAATTAAAAAAATAAAAGTTTACACTTTGAACAAGCTGAGTCTTTTAGAATTTAGAAGGACAAGAATTTTTACAATTAAATAATGAAATTTTACACTCAGATCAAGCAGAGGGTTTCGGAATTAAAAAAATAGCTTTTTTACAATTAAATAATGAAATTATACACTCTGAACAAGCTGAGTCTTTTAGAATTTAGAAGGACAAGAATTTTTACAATAAAAGAATCAAATTTTACACTCAGATCAAGCAGAGGGTTTCGGAATTAAAAAATAGCTTTTTTACAATTAAATAATGAAATTTTACACTCTGAACAAGCTGAGTCTTTTAGAATTTAGAAAGACAGGAATTTTTAAAATTAAATAATCAAATTTTACACTCAGATCAAGCAGAGGGTTTCGGAATTAAAAAAATAGCTTTTTTACAATTAAATAATAAAAGTTTACACTCTGAACAAGCTGAGTCTTTTAGAATTAAGAAGGACAAGAATTTTTACAATTAAATAATGAAATTTTATACTCAGATCAAGCAGAGGGTTTCGAAATTAAAAAAATAGCTTTTTTACAATTAAATAATAAAAGTTGACACGCTGAACAAGCTGAGTCTTTTAGAATTTAGAAGGACAGGAATTTTTACAATTAAATAATGAAATTTTACACTCAGATCAAGCAGAGGGTTTCGAAATTAAAAAAATAGCTTTTTTACAATTAAATAATGAAATTTTACACTCTGAACAAGCTGAGTCTTTTAGAATTTAGAAAGACAGGAATTTTTACAATTAAATAATGAAATTTTACACTCAGATCAAGCAGAGGGTTTCGGAATTTAAAAATTGCTTTTTTACAATTAAATAATGAAATTTTACACTCTGAACAAGCTGAGTGTTTTAGAATTTAGAAAGAAAGGAATTTTTACAATTAAATAATCAAATTGTACACTCAGATCAAGCAGAGGGTTTCGGAATTTAAAAAAATAGTTTTTTTACAATTAAATAATGAAATTTTACACTCTGAACAAGCTGAGTGTTTCAGAATTTAGAAAGACAGGAATGCAGAGGGTTTCGGAATTTAAAAAATGCCTTTCTTTACAAGCTAAATTATTTAAATTATACACTTAGTACAGGCGGAGGCTTTCAGAATTTAAAAAAAATCCTTTTTAGATTTAAATAATTAAATTTTACGTTCATTACAATATGAGGGTTTCTGAATTTAAAAAAAACATTTTTGACAAGGTAAATCATTTAAATTTTATATTAAAATGAATCTGAGGTTTTCGGAATTAAAAAAACTACAATTTTATAATTTAATAATAAATTTTATACTCAGTTAAAGCTGAGGGTCTTAAAATTAAAAAAATATAATTTTTTTACAAGGTTGTTAATTTAATTTTTACTTTTATTTGAAGCTGAGGATTTTAAAATAAAAAAATTATCATTTTCTTGCAAGAGTAATTATTTGAATTTTACTCTCTGTTTAAGTAAAGGGTTTTCGAAAAGTTTATAAATTTACAATTTGTTTTGTAAGTTAGCATTTTTTTATTCACTTTTATATTTCATTTTAGTTTTTAGTTTTATAATTTTTAAAATTCTTTATATTGTAACACATAGTTGTAAAGTAACATACATATTTTTTGTTACCGTTTTATTGGCGATTTCTATGGAATTGGGTGTAATCGATATGGGGCTGATAATTGTGATTGTTATTTTGATAATAATGTTGATTTTGTTGTTGCCACATTAGTTGATTTTGGAGACGTTGTTGGCGGTATCGTTTTAAGAAGGGTCTATAGTCGGGTACAGGAATGTTATAATGATGACGATACTTATGCGACGATGATCTCAACGTTGGTTTTCTGCGTGGTTGATTTTTTTCTGGAAATATTTTATATTTTTTATTAGTACTATATCTTATTATTAATTACATACACACAAAGACAAAAGGTAAATTTACTACTTTTTTACTATTTCCTATAGTTTCTATAGACGCCCGTAACATTATTTAGTAAAATGAACTATGACAGAATAGTTAGCCTAACTGTAAAATGTAATAATAAATACTATTTTTACTGTAAATTTAACTACTAAAACAGTTATCTTAACTATTTGTTTTCAGTCATACCAACTGCTTCATTTAGTTGCAGTAAATAAATGTTTGTAGTTCCTATAGACGTCCGTAACAAATTACAGTTGTAACAACTGTAAAAAATAATTAAATTAACTATTTAAAGTAGTAAAATGAAATTATTTATTTGTTTTTTATTATTATTGAGTTCCATTTTTTATATTTTCTCTTACCTATTTTTGTTCATATATAATTTATTAATTAAATTCTTATATACCTAATAGAGAAAAATCCCCAAACGCCGGGGATTGAAAGCACGACCCTAGCATTCGCAAACCGATAACCTAACCACCTAACCACGCTCGCACGCTACGATAACTCGCATTATACCTGAGGACATTCTTCTTATATTCAGACATAGTAACTACTCTGTTTAGTTGCAGTAACTAATTTTTTGAAGCTCAAGGACTTAGTTGAAATATATTTCAAGTATATATGATTTTAAGTGACTCAACATTGACTGGTTATATTTTTGTCAGTAATTGGTACGTTGAGTCCGTATTTTTAAAAACTTTCAATGGTTCGAGCCCTGTTCACTCTCAACACATTATTGGTATTTGTATTTTATTTATATATTAAAGCTTCTAAGTACTAGATAGCTGTATTATGAATACCAGCCTACTAATTTTAGGTTTGGATTTCTGTCAAAATAATTGTGCGAATTAAATAAGCGAGTTATGTTGTACAATTCTAAACTCTGAGTTTTGAATTTGTTACTTCATTTGTTCATTTCTTAGTTCCAATTTGAAATTCGAATTCAAAGTTTCGAATTGACTAGTTTGATTCGAATTTACTTTCGATTCGAATCAGCCGATTTTAAATTCGAATTCTGAGTTTCGAATTAGACTTTTCGAGTCGAATTATTCCCGATTCGAGTTTTCTGTTGTCGAGTTGAATATTTTTCAGTTCTACTTGATTAAATACACACCTCTAATTTGATGTATTATAGAATATTTTCTTATTTCATATAAACATGAAAATAGTGTTTTTTAGGTAATGAGATGAAAATTGTGATCAATAAGTCATAAAAAACAAATTTAAATTACATTGCAATTCCTATTTTCTCAATAGCACTTTTGAATCGCAGTTTTATTTCATACAGTTAAAAATAGTGTCTAACTATTCGTAATTTATTAATTTTTGGTGTTTTTGAAATAAGTATACTTATTTACTTTTTGATTTATCACTTGGTGGAATATTAGTGATTGACCCAACGCTTGTTGCATTCTCGACAGCAATTTCAGTTCGGTTTTCTTCTGGAGGTGTTCCTGTTAAATGAAACTTTGGTTTTGTAAAAAAATAATGAAACGTGCATAAAGATAGTTACTTAAAAGGATACTTATCCCCCACAGCACGGAAACTTTCCTACAAATTTATTAAATTTATACTTTCTACATTCGGAATATTTAATTGCAATATTTATTCACAGTTGTGTAAAAATATAAATTGAAATGTTCAAGAAAATTTTGCTTTAAACATTTATTTGATATAGACATTTAAATTTTTACACAACTTTCAGTAAACATTGCAATTAAATACTACGAATATTGCATGTAAATTTTTAAGAAAGCTTCGTTGCTGTGGGGAATAGTAGAATCAAGGGGTTTAAAAATGGAAAAAAGGGCAAATATGGTAATGGGGTAAATTAAATGAATCGATAAACTTGAAGGTATTGTAAAAAGGTTTACAACAAGGATACGTCCCAGGCAGAAATGGTACCGGGACGCTACCGGCATTCCCGCCGGTTGGGTACCGGTCCAGTCAAAAATGATAACATGATGCGAAAATGGCGTTCCTACTTGAACTCGATTTCAAAAGTCTGTAGTCAAGTTAAACTTGCCATAATAAAATATTCTTATTATTTGAGATAAATGAAGATGAATAGGACAAAAAAATTATTTTTTAGAGATGTTTAATAGTTTTTTTAAGGTTTTAATGTAGCCAATTTTTAATACTTTTTACGAATGGCGTTCCAATATTCAGCCAAAATAGTTGATAATTTTGAATCCGCCTATTTGAATTTTTTTAAATCCCTTTAAGATTCATAATCTCAAATGATAAATAACTTTTGGTTTGGTTGACTTAATTTGTTTACAGAGTTCAGGAATAAAGTTTAAATAGGAACGCCATTTTCGCATTTTTTTGCCGCTTCTGCCACTTGCTCATGGAACGCCTATTGGAACGCCATGCCGCTGAAGTGGTTAATAACCGGCAGGTTGGATAATTAGTTTCGGGCCGGCACTAATGTACAATCAAGCCATCATAAAAATAATTGCATTTCATTCTAATTAATTGTTTCATTATTATTGATATTATTATTATTAATTAAAAACAGTACACTGAAAACAATATTTTTATGATACTGTCATAAATATGGGCAAAATTCACATATTATATTGCTGGATATGGGACAGTCATACAGTATTGCAGTTTCAACTATATGCAGTGTAGAACAATCATAACTACGAGTATGACAAAGTCGGCAATATAATTTTTTTTAGTGAATTAGTAACTGTTTTTACTAATTTTTAGTAGTTTTTTACTAATTATTAGTAGAAAATTTACTAATTTGAAATACTATAAAATACGGTTTACTAATTGAATTAGTAATTTTCTACTAGCAATTAGTGAAAAAGTACTAAAAAATAGTAAAAAATGTTAATAATTTAAATTGGTAAACGAATCCGCACTAATTCAGGTTTACAGAGTATTAAATGTTGAAACAGGAAAACATACGATGACTGGTACAAATAACACAAGCCTGCAAAAAAATAAAAATTGCCATTTTTTGAGATCGAGAAGTCCTTTTTCGCAGTATTTGGTGCGCTGAATCCGGATTTGGCAACGAAAACCTCCCATTACGTCACGATTTTGAAAAAAGTGAGGGAAAATTTCCAAAAATCATGTTTTTCGCTGTTTTTGACAATTTCTACCGTATGAATCCAAAGTGCTAGATACTTGTCATTATGAGTAAAATTAAAGCCTAAACCCTGTACTTTCAGAAAATAAAGCGATATTGTTGACAACAAACTGAATTAACCGTCAAAAATATATTTTTTAACAGTTGGTAAGCATGAAAAATTGACTCACACAGACCGTGAATACAACTGTTTTAAAAAATGATTGGATTCGCTTGGAATTTATTACTTTGGGGTTTTTGGGGTCGTTAATTATGAATCGTATTACAGATTTTTTATTTTTACATTATATTTGTAATCAACGACCCCGAAAACCCCAAAGTAATAAATTCTAAGCGAATCCAATCATTTTTTAAAACAGTTGTATTCACGGACTGTGTGAGTCAATTTTTCATGCTTGCCAACTGTTAAAAAATATATTTTTGACGGTTAATTCAGTTTGTTGTCAGCATTATCGCTTTATTTTCTTAAAGTACAGGGTTCAGGCCTTAATTATACTCATATGACAAGTATCTAGCACGTCGGATTCACCCGGTAGAAATTGTCGAAAACAGCAAAAACCATGATTTTTGGAAATTTTCACTCACTTTTCTCAAAATCCTGACGTAATGGGAGGTTTTCGTTTCCAAATCCGGATTCAGCGTACCAAATACTGCGAAAAAGGACTTCTCGATCTCAGAAAACGGTAATGTTTATTTTTTGCAGGCTTGTGCAATTAGTACTAGGCCGGTACTAATCTTTTTACTGACACAGAAGTTCTGCCGGCAAGAAAATAAGTACATTTTGGTAACGAGCCAGCACCTGGCTAGAATTAATTTTTTTGTCGGCAGAATTCTGTGTCGGTAAAAAAACAGACAAATTTTGGTGCCGGTTCTTATGAGTCCATCTCTTCCACCAGTGGGGTACTATGCTGGTTGTAAGCATCGGCAGAGTTTTGACTTTTCTGCCTGGGGTATGGTAGAGTCATGGAGCTTAAAAAGGAAATATGGAAGAAGAGAAAAGGAGTGCATCATAGAATTAAAAGAATGGATAAACCTTTTATTCTTACCTGTTGTCATGCTGCTCTGCGGTTCATTTTGAGACATCGAGTTCTGCACATTCGTCGCGTCCTTTTCTTCTCCATTCGCTTGCCCTATTAAAATAATAATATAAACCAAAAAAGTAGAATTAAAAGAATGGCTAAACCTTTTATTCTTACCTGTTGTCATGCTGCTCTGCGGTTCATTTTGAGACATCGAGTTCTGCACATTCGTCGCGTCCTTTTCTTCTTCATTCACTTGCCCTATTAGAATAATGGAATAAACCAAAAATAAGGAGGAGGAACCTGTGGCAGGATATTTGGAAGTGTGATGTGATAAGGTTTAGCAAGTTGTTGGTGGAAAGTAAAGATTGCGAAGCTGATAAAAAGAGGTTGCTGAAAGGTTATGCATGTTGGACTTAAAGAGCTTAAAAATAATAAGTGATTATGTGAAAAATGTGGGGAGCTTCAGGAGTAGAAATGCATAGTGGAGAGGTTAAATTAACCCCTTAGCAGTGTAGTCAAAATTAGATTTTCGTGACACAAATGTGCAAAAAATTTTAATTTTTTTAATTGTTTAATATGATTCTATTTTATGTTTTTAGGGTCGCTGAATCCGAATATTTGATCAAAATTAAAAAATTCAAAATGACGGCTCCAAAATGGCGACCGAAAAAATTTAAAAGTTTCCGGATTTGACTAAAAACGATCACTTGGGGGTTTTTGGTGTAGCTGATTTCGAATATCTGGTTAATATTTTAAAATTCAAAATGGCGATCGAAAAAATTTTAAAGTTTCCGAATTTGGCTAAAAATGCGCATTGAGGGGTTTTTAAAGTCACTGAATTAGAATATTTGGTTAAAATTTTATAATTTTAAATGTCGACATCATGATGTCAACTAAAAATTTAAAAGTTTACGAATGTGGTTATAAATAGTTATTTGAGACTTTTAGTTTTAAGAACTAATTTGAGAACTTTAAATTTTCTGGTCGACGTTTTGAAGCTTCCATTATGAATTTTTGACTAAATATTTGGATTTCGAGACCTCAAAAACCCCCCAATGAGCACTTTCAACCAAATTAGTAAACTTAAAAAAGTTTTGGTCGCCATTTTGAAGCCGCCAATTTGAATTAAAAATTTTCAATAACTGATTCGAATTCAGCGACCCCGGAAACCTTCTAGTGAAGATTTTTGGTCAAATCCGTAAACATTGAAATTTTTTTGGTCGACATTTTGGAGCCTCTATAGACGTCAAACAATGTGAAGGGGTTAATGAAGCAAAAACAAGCGGTGATAGGTATACATAGATCCTACATAGGCTGTTTTCGATAGTCTCTCTGAGTTTGCTCTGGATGAACGGTGAGTGGATAGAGCTGACAAAATTTTAGTGATAGTTGGACAGTCATTTCACTGAAAAAACCTAGGTTCAAATTGAGTAGCGTAGGCTACTCAATTTGAAACGCAACAAAAATGAACCTCGTAGGTGACGCCACATTATATGACGTTTAACATGGGCTCATATTGCGTTGCAACAAAAATGAACTCAGATTTTTTGTGTGTAACTTGACGTTAACTCTGGATGAGTGTCAAAAACAGCTATATCTTCTTTCAAGGACGGATAGGTTAACTTCTAATTGACGATGATCTAATGAATAGCATTCTGTTATATTTAACCAATTCCAAAAACTATGATTGAATGTTGAAAAGATACATTAAAAAGTGGAAATGAAAGGAAAGAACAGAGAGAAGGAAGGAAAAACAAGGGGTAAAATAAAAATAAGAAACATAGATTATTGGTAAGGAGAGAAAGGGAGAAAGGTATAAGAGAGCATATGTAGGAAGCAGAAATGTAAATACAGGAGGGTAGTTAAGAAATGGAAAAAATAAGAGAAGGAAAGCGATTAGTAGACGAATAGATATTTTGGTTTAAAAGAATTATTTTTAATGTTTAAGTGGTAAGATAGAGCGTAGAATAAAGGGGGGAAGAAGGTGAAAGGAAGTAGATAGGTGTAAGAAGGAAATGAGAAAGCAGAAGACAAAGAAGGCTTTATATAGGATTAAGAGAAGTAAACTGATTGGGAGGGAAATGTGGAGTATTATACAAAGGTTAGAAAATGAGGTAATAAGAGGGAAATTAATTCCACATAAGACACAGAATGATGGCTAGGGATTAAGATGGTGGATAATATATACAAACTAAATTTTATAATAAATAGTAGTATAATGAAGGAAAATATGAAATTAGTTATAGTGTTCATCCAATTCAAGACGGCATTTCCATCGGTGAACAGGAGGTTTTAATGGAAAGGTATGAAGAAATAGAAAATTTGGTAAGAATAAAATAATTATATAGCCACACTAGGGAAAAGGATTAAACTCTTAGTACAATTTTGCTTTATTTGTTAATGACTGATTTAGAAGAAAAACCATTTGAGTGTAAATGTGGAAAAGACAAAAGTATTGAGATTTAAAAGGAAATGCAAGGTAAATGAGGTAGCAGCTTTTGTTATCTTGGTTATTTGTTTTTTTTAGGTGAAACAATAATACCTGTAAATAAAAATGTTAAGTAGTTTAAGGTGTTTACTATTCAGTTCTAAGTGGAATTGTATACAAAAGTAGTCTTTTTTGAATATATATAGTATTTTACTTTCAAATCATAGCATATTCATATTTACTAAAAATTTAAATAAATTTAAACTCTGTTTCTAAGAGGGTGATTGTTGTTGTCTGTAATTAAACTTCTTATCAGGAAAATGTTATAATTTGAAAAAAATTATTTTAAAAATAATATATAATATAAGGGAGACCGGGGCGTAATGGATCATTTGAATTTCTTTAAAAGGGTGAATCAGAGTAATTTCGGTTTTTCATCAAAATAATGTACTTGCCATACTGTAAGTTTGTACCAAGTTTCATTGTTAATCATTTATTATTATTATTATTACTTGCAAAAAAAATTTTGGATATCAGGTTTTGAGCTTTAAACATTTGTTCTTAAAGAACAATTGACAATTTTTGATTCATACTTACGGTATTGATAAAAAATAACAAAATTTTCAACAATCACCTTCGAGGCGAAGTTGCTCACTTTGCATTTCTGCAAAAACATTGTTCTAAAAAAATTATAAGTTATATTAGGGCGCACTTTTTTTAATTGAAATCTGAGATGTTAGGCTAAGTTTTCCACGTGATGAAATTTTTATTAAAGCAAGAATGACGAACTGAAGCAACAAAAAGTGAAAAATGATTCATTGCGCCCCGGTCTCCTCTACACATTTATAATGTTTACTTTAGGTTGTGAAGTTTTAGTAGATGTTGACAGTTTAATTGTAAGCAAAAAGAACCGCCCTTTTTTAAAGTTTCTCATTGGACAATTATTATATACCCAGGTGCGAATTTCGGTCGGCCGCCACAGTTGAAACGTCGGGCCAACTGTGGCAGCCGAAGTTTCGGAACCCAAAGGTGGTCTGACTTTGGTTCAATGTTTCTCCAAAAGTTGGGCCAACCATGAAGGCCGACCGTGAGAACTGATGGTTGGTCCAACCATCAGCCACAATTGGACCTACAATTAGGTACGATTATAGTTTATAAAGTTATGACGCTCCTTCTTCAGAAATGTGAGCGTAGTATAGCGGTAGCGTGTGTGACTGTACTGCGTTAGGTTGCGAGTTCGATCCTCGCGAGCGTTAAATATTTTAATATGTTTATAAGTAATGTAATGAATGTGCGATAAATGTGTGATCAATGTAAGGTAATTGTTGACTTGTTGTCCTTCAATAAACATTTTTTTATTAACATTTGTCATTGGTTGGCCATAAAAACTTTACCAAAGTTGGGCCGACCGTGGTTACCGAAGGATGCCCAACCATTCGATCCCACAGTCGACACAATGTGGCATAAATAGACGGACCAACTTTGGTGCCAACTGTGTCAACCACTGGAAAGCCAGCGTGATGAATCCACAAGGTGGACTGACCATTGGCTGACCGAGTTGGGCCGATCAAGCGCGCGGTTGGCCTGACTATGGGCCGACCGACAATTTGCACCTGTGTAAGTATTAAAAAACGTACCAATATTAATTGAAACTCCTGATTTGTCAGTTTTCTTTGAAATTAGGTCTTGCAGCTCTGAAAAATAAATAATGTTGTTGAAAAGAATGTATACTAAACTTCCGTATTTTTATTTTATTTCTTAGAAGTTTATTTGTCAATAATAATTAATTACCTCTTTCTTGGTCGATCTCTATCTCTTTTTCTCGTAGGCCGAAGGCTTCTGCAAACAGGAATTAAATTTTCATTAAATATTTTTTATACATATTAATTTAGCTTATGTGTTTTTTATTTTTCAAGAATGAATTTTTTTTAAATTAGAATGAATTTATTGCACCAGTATTATCACAACAGTTCAACATTTCACGCAATATTGTTTTAAGCTTTAACCCAGTCGGCACAGTATCGTCTTAGAGACGTCTTACAAACGTTTCTTTTAGTTCGTGGACATTCAGAGACAAACGTGGTAATGTCTCTGAGTCATCAAGAAAACACATAATAAGCTTAGTGGAGATATTCCAGGTTAAAATGATTCGTACGTATTTCATTCGAATTTCGTTTAAAATTCCAACCAATTTCAAACCGAATTCCTGTCAAATTCGTACATAATTTTTACGAAATTCGAATAAAATGATTAAAAATCCGTGTTGGCTTTATTGCCCAGTGGACCCCGTGTAGAAAATTGTAATAGCGCTGCCTAGTTCCTATCCAGTTTGTCTAGATGCTATACTGGTCCTGCATATATTTCCAATCTAGTATCTAAACCAAAATGTAACGCTCGTATCCTTTAATATCCTTCATATCAAGACTGGCGCTACATAGTCTCACCAGATACATTTGTTAATTGTTACTGCGATCTAGAAACTAGTCAGAAAAGTTTATTTAACGAAACGAATGAGAAATTTATTTAAATTCAATGTTAATAAAATAAAGAAAAAATTAATTTGTATTTACAAGTGTGTAATAATCCTTAACTTTGAACTTTTCATCAACTTAATGTTTAAAGCACAGAATAAACGGAAACCTATTACTGAATAAAATTTGACACTGCGGGGAATCGAACCTCTGACCGATGGATTTCTAGCCCAAGACTCTAACCATTACTCTATCGAAGCTAAATGACAATAAATTTTAATTTTCGACACCTTTTAGACTTACAATTATTGAAAAGGGTTTTACTATGTAATCTAGTTAAATTATTATTTAATTGAATTATAGAAAATTTACCGTAAATTTTTAAATAAATTTCCATAAAATACCGCGTAAATTCCCATAAATTACTATAAATTTCCGACGTTAAATTTTTTAGTTCTAATTTATGTTTTACATAATTTTATAAGCAATCTTCCAAATGTTTATAAATTACCACATAAATTTCCATAAATCACTGCGAAAGTTTCCATGAATAACTGAAATACAAAATTTCAATATTAATTTTTGCTTTTCATATTTTTATAAATTATCGCGAAAATTTTTATAAATCACCGTAAATTACCGTGAAAATTTCCATAAATTGCTAAAATAAATATTTCTAATTGTAACTTATGTGGAATATATTTTTATGAATTATTGCGAAAATTTCAATAAATCACTGCATAAATTTCCATTAATTACCTTAAAATTTTTCATAAATTACCAAGGTAATAATTTTCAATTAAGATTCAGACTACAATATTTTTATAAATTACCGCAACAATTTTTATAACTAACTATAATTTTTATAAATTATTAGAAGAAAACACTTTACGCCAAAAATGTCCAAACAGTGAATACTATACTATATTGGCATTTGAGTTTACGCCGTGATAAAAATATAATTAGGAAAACTAGATAGTACCAAGCTAGCATTAACATAGTTTTACTACAATTGCAGCGCGTTGAAAAATCTATACAAAAATTAAAATCTTGCCTAGGAAACTAGATAGAATCAAGACCGCACCAATCTAGCATTACTGTATATAGCAACGCTAAGAAAAAAACTAGACTGGCTTTAAATAGATCTAGACTGCCGCGACAATTTTCTACACGGGACCACCCGACAAATCCATTTTTCGTTTTCATTAAAAAAAATTAAAATCTTTTGGAAAAATTAGCTTAAAGTGTCTACTTTTGTATATCGTTGAACAATTAATAATTTTTTTATTAAAATTTTGTGTCAAAAATTTTTTTAATTGTCTTCAAATTTAAAGTTTTATTTGTAAGGTCGATTTATAAATATCAGCATTTATATTTATAAAATTTAAAACATCCAATACTAAATAAGACTAAATAAGAATCCGAATTACTTTTTTTAATTTATTCTGTCACATTCAGTTTGTCATTTTCAATATTATAAATCTATTGTACATTCTTATTTAGCGTCCTTTATAACCCACAACAAAGTAAAAGAAAATCGGAGGATATTAAAAATATTTATTCAGTAATTTTGAATTTTTTAAATTTAACATTAGATTCTTAATCAGCGACCCTAAAAGCTTCTGAGTAAAAAATTTGAAGTAGGGAGAGTGGGTCAAGATGGTATACTTAAGGTTTAAAGCGCAAAAAATTAATATTATTGAATATATACTTTATTTATATTTTTAATTATTATATTTGGGAATCAGTCTTTCGTAATAAGGCGTACAAAGGCCATGTGTTTCTTAAAAAAGCATACAATTAATAATATGTAAGAAACTGCATATCTCCCCATCTTGCCCCAAGATGGGATTTGTTAAATAAGGCCGGTACCTCGCCTTGACCCATTCTCCCCTAATCAAAGATAATTTAACATTTTACATCCATATTGGATCTGCCATTTTGAATTTTAAAAGTCTAACTTATAATTATAAAATATTTATTGGTTTTTAATGAAAGCAATTCTCGTATTTTTTCGAATGTGAGCTCTATATCTCAGCTGTAGTCTTGAATTTTTAAAATCGTCCAACGGCATACAAAAGTAAAAACTTTAAGCTAATTTTTCAAAAAAGATTTATATTTTTTTAATGAAAATAACCCTTACAGCACCGAAACTTTCCAAAAGAATTTATTAAAAATTTATTCGCAATATTCGGTACATTTAACTGAAAATTGTAGAAAGATGAAATCTTTACACAATTTCAACTAAACTTTTCAGTTAAATATGCCGAATATTGCAAGTAAATATTAAATGGATTTGTTATTAAACTTTTGGTATTGTGGCGGAAAATTGGCAAGATGGGCTGGTCCGCTTGGCAAAGAATGTCCTACATATTTTAAGTTGAGCACTGAAATGATAATAGCAAGTGTTTTTTATCATTATTTTCGTTAATATTTTTACCTTCCAGTTCAGAGTCCAATGGAAACATTACATTAGTCGAATCATCTAGAAAATGTTATAATACATAAATATATTATTAAATGAATATTTTTCGACAGGTATTTTAAATAAATATTTAACAATATTAATATTACTTGTCTCTTTCAATTCGTAGTAATTTTCAGAAAGCAGAAAATCATTCAGAACTTCTGAATAGTTTGTGTCAGAGTCCTGAGATAGGTCTACTATCGGTTCTGAAGAATACTCTACTTCTGAGTAATCCTGAGTTTCATGGGATTCAGAATTGACAACTTTACGTGGTGTAACGGTCCTCCTTTTTTTTGTGGTACCATTTCTGAAGGTAAAGGAAAAAAATAATTTCTTTTAATTGAGAGTAGTTTTTATTAACTGCCCAGATGGCACGTAATCTTGCAGCAAGCTTGGGGGAATATATTTCGCAAAAAGTTTTATACATTTGTGTGCGTCTTTATAGTCGCTCTATATTTCCAGATAAAAGAATTTTTTAAAGAACAAGAGCTGTTAGAAGTCATTTAACCATTTTTTTATTTGGACATTTTTTAAACACCTCCATTTTCAATGTTTTACAAATAGGGGAGACTGAAGCGTTATGGGTCACTTGAATCTATTCAAAAGTGGTAAATCAGAGAAATTTCGGTTTTTGAGCAAAATAATGTACTTGACATACTGTGAGTTTGTACCAAGTTTCATTGTTATTTATTTATTATTGTTAAAAATATGGTAGAAAAAGTGATTTTGATGCTTGAAAGTAAATTTTTGAATTCTTTGTTTTTTAATATCTTTTTCAAAATTACTTGCAACAAAAAGTTAAAAGTAGTCCGTTACGCCCCGGTCTCCCCTATATAAATAACTCTAAAATATGATTGAGTTGAAGAACGTAACGTTAAAACCTTAACGAAAATAAAAAGGTGATTATCAGAGTCCGTTCAAATTTGTTCCCATTTTAACGAAAAAGCGTCAAAAAAGAGGTCAGAAAATATTCTTGTCAGAACATTAAGGGCGGCGGAAAGAGGCAAAAAGTGCAATTGAATTTGTAAATTCAATTTTTTCAATGTTTAACGATTGTTTTACTAGTCTTCATTAAAATTTGTTCCCATTTTAACTATTACCATTCGAAAGAGCGTCGAAACAGGAATCAGAAAATATTCTTGTCACAACATTAAGGGCGGCGGAAAGAGGCATAAAGTACAACTAAATTTGTAAATTAAAGTTTTTCAAAGTTTAACGAACGTTTTACTAGTCTGCTTCTAAATTTGTTCCCATTTTAACAACTACCATTCGAAAAAGCGTCAAAAAAGAAGTCAGAAAATATTCTTGTCAGAACATTAAGGGCGACAGAAAGGGGAATAAAGTACAATTAAATTTATAAATTTAAGTTTTTCAAAGTTTAACGAACGTTTTACTAGTCTGCTTCTAAATTTGTTCCCATTTTAACAACTACTATTCGAAAAAGCGTCAAAAAAGAAGTCAGAAAATATTCTTGTCAGAACATTAAGGGCGACAGAAAGGGGAATAAAGTACAATTAAATTTATAAATTTAAGTTTTTCAAAGTTTAACAAACGTTTTACTAGTCTGCTTTTAAATTTGTTCCCATTTTAACTACTACAATTCGAAAAAGCGTCAAAAAACAAGTCAGAAAATATTCATGTCAGAACATTTAGGTTGGCGGAAAGGGGCAAAAAGTACAACTGAATTTGTAAATTCAAGTTTTTCATGATTTAACGAAAGTTTTACTAGTCTGCTTTTAAATATGTTCCCATTTTAACAACTACAATTCGAAAAAGCGTCAAAAAAGAAGTCAGAAAATATTCATGTCAGAACATTTAGGTTGGCGGAAAGGGGCAAAAAGTACAACTGAATTTGTAAATTCAAGTTTTTCAAAGTTTAACGAACGTTTTACTAGTCTGCTTTTAAATTTGTTCCCATTTTAACTACTACAATTCGAAAAAGCGTCAAAAAAGAAGTCAGAAAATATTCATGTCAGAACATTTAGGTTGGCGGAAAGGGGCAAAAAGTATAACTGAATTTGAAAATTCAAGTTTTTCATGATTTAACGAACGTTTTACTAGTCTGCTTTTAAATTTGTTCCCATTTTAACTACTACAATTCGAAAAAGCGTCAAAAAAGAAGTCAGAAAATATTCATGTCAGAACATTTAGGTTGGCGGAAAGGGGCAAAAAGTACAACTGAATTTGTAAATTCAAGTTTTTCAAAGTTTAACGAACGTTTTACTAGTCTGCTTTTAAATTTGTTCCCATTTTAACTACTACAATTCGAAAAAGCGTCAAAAAAGAAGTCAGAAAATATTCATGTCAGAACATTTAGGTTGGCGGAAAGGGGCAAAAAGTATAACTGAATTTGTAAATTCAAGTTTTTCATGATTTAACGAACGTTTTACTAGTCTGCTTTTAAATTTGTTCCCATTTTAACTACTACAATTCGAAAAAGCGTCAAAAAAGAAGTCAGAAAATATTCATGTCAGAACATTTAGGTTGGCGGAAAGGGGCAAAAAGTACAACTGAATTTGTAAATTCAAGTTTTTCAAAGTTTAACGAACGTTTTACTAGTCTGCTTTTAAATTTGTTCCCATTTTAACTACTACAATTCGAAAAAGCGTCAAAGAAGGAGTCAGAAATTCTACTGTAATGGTTATTATTCTGACATGAATATTTTCTGACTTCTTTTTTGACGCTTTTTCGAATTGTAGTAGTTAAAATGGGAACAAATTTAAAAGGAGACTAGTAAAACGTTTGTTAAACTTTGAAAAACTTGAATTTACAAATTCAGTTGTACTTTTTGCCCCTTTCCGCCGCCCTTAATGTTCTGACAAGAATATTTTCTGACTCTTTTTCTGACGTTTTAATGTTACGTTCTTCAACTCAATAAAATATGAACGTTTTTTAATAATCTTAAGACCATGAGGGAGATATTGCTTTAAAAAAACCTCTCAACCTCGAATTACTCTACTTTCAATCGTTTATAAAATAATTTCGTTACTAAATTATTTGAAAAACAAAGAGGACCACTTCTCAGAGAATCTTCCTCTAACACATAGCTAAACATGAACCTGAAATATTTTAAATCTTTAAAATGAGAGTGCGATAACAAATCGATAAAAACCAAGTTTTTTCAAAGTTTTAACAATTTTTTAATTAATTAATTATCAAAATTTTGCAAAATTCCGAGAATAGCGCGGTTTCAAAAACGTTTCTCTACATTTATCAAAAATCCCCGACTCAAAAAATTCTTTTCTTTTCGGATGAGATTGTGATCACAGAACAACTTTTTTCCTTTTTGGCCTTAATCTTATTTTAAATATTATTTTTATAGAATAAAAATTGATCATACGCATTAACGTGTAATTTTTTCTTAGATATTGCAAGTCGTTAAACTTGAAGTAAAAAAAATTCAAAACATTTTAAATAATCTTATTAACAGAAAATAAATAAAGAAGGACCACTATGTCAGTTCTAGATTCCGAGATAACCGCAGTTAACTAATTATAAAATAAAATATGGAATCTTTTTTTATTTTTTTAATCTACAGGGTCTCACGCGTCAAATCTTGAATTTTTCATAACATTTTGTTAATATTAGAAATTTATTTTACTACTCACGTTTTTTTGTTTTAATTGCATTTTTTGGCAAATTGTTATCTCTGTGAAGCAGGGCTTCATCAGTCTCAATGTCGATATAATTTTCCGCTTCTGCCACAGATTTTTCTAAAATGACGCTTAATGATGTTGATGAGATATTTGTACGTGGTGAATCGGTTTTCCCTCTCTTTAGCGTTACCAATTTTGCAACTAAACAAATGAAATGTTTTTTTATTATAAAATTTTATTCTTTGCAAATTTTCAATTTGAAAAAACCTTTTTCCCTACTCACATTTTACAATTTTCATAGTATTTTTCGTTTCCTTGTGCATATCATGATAAACTTCTGGCATTTTTAACCTAAAATATAAGAGATATTTTTGTGATACTGAGGAAGTGTAAAAATGTCCGTCTCTTAAATATTACTGTGACATTCTTGTGATTTTGAGGGAATTTTGCTGTGACATCTAGGAGATACTGCAGCTATTTTGATGCGGGATACTTGCATTATATTGAGGGAATATTGCAGCTATATTGAGGAGATATTTCACAGAATTTTAGCTGTAATTTGAAATTTGATCTTATTGTAAAATTTCCGTTTAATAGTGCAGCAATATTCCCTCAATATAACAGCAATATCCCGCCTCAATATACCAGCAGTAACTCCTTAATATGAAAGTAATATCCTTTAATATTGTAAGAATATCACAGGGAATACATAGAATTACTCATATAATATTAATTATATGTAAAAGTATAAACATTTTATTTATTTTATTAAAATAGCTTACCTGTCCGGAGAGAATTTCAATTTGTGCATCACGTCGTATAAATTTTGACTCATCTCCAAAGAAACCTTTTGCTTCTTTCGGCAGCAGTGTAAATCGTTTAAATTTTCTGCAAATGATGATTTAAAAGTTGTAAAATATTTTTATAACCCTTGTAAAAAATTGTAATAGCGCTGCCTAGTTCCTATCTACTTTGTCTAAATGCTATACTGGCCCAGTATATCTTTTCAATCTAGTATCTAGACCAAAATGTAACCTCATACTTTGCACTATTTTCTCGTATTTTGTCGAACTCTGGAAATTTATATTTTTAATTTACTTATATTATTATATATGGGGCGTTCCAGGCGAAATCGGACAGTATTTGACTTTTGCATCTTAGATTTTTTTCAAATATTTTTTTTCTTTTAGTGCTCATTGAAATAAACTACCATGATTTTTTTCAAATTTTTTCATCAAGCCGTTTAAGAGATACAGGTTTATGAAAAATCACGTTTTTCACGAAAATGTTTTTTTTGAAATGGTTATAACTTGGTCAAAAGTTGACCAAATTTGGCGTTTTTTATATGAAAATTTTTGTTTTTACACGTAGTTTTTGATAAAAATATAAAAAAATTATTTTTTAAATAGACGAAATTTTTTTTAATTTTTAAAATAAAATTTTATTTTTAAGAATGTATGTGTCGATCGATTTTTTTCAAAATTTTTTGTAAGAAACTGGAACTAAATTAACAACTTTTAGGCGTTGTCTGATTGTGGGCAAACGATGGGATCGATTTATTTCGAATTTTTTAATTTTTATATCCATATAATATATAGCAAACAATAGGGCTTTTGAGCTAAAATTATTAATAATACGGGGCAACAAAAAAAGTCTTACTTTTTTATGAGATACCATAGTATCCATTAAAGACGCTGAAAACGATCCCCGGTCACAAAATTGGCCATCACGTCAGGATTTTGAGAAAAGTGGAGGTAAAAGACCCTAAAAAACGTGTTTTTGAAGGTTTTCAAAATTTTTTTTATCTTAAACCTGATGCGCCTGAAACTTCTACACAGACTTAAATTGAAGCTTGAATTGTCTACTGCAAGACCCATGTGCGTAAAACCAAAAAAGATTACAAATTTTTCAAAAAATGGGGTTGAAGTTACCAAAAATGTGATTTTTAGGGTCGCTGAGTTTCAATTTTCAAGCGAATCCGATCAATTATAAATTTTGACATCCGCCATTTTGGATCCGACATTTTGAATTTTCGAAAAGTGATATCGGATTTGTAATCAGCGACCACAAAAACTCCCAAGTAACAATTTTCAAGCGAATCCAAAACAATTTTAAAAGTCCATTAAAGCAACCCAAAAAACACCTTCTTGGTAACTTCAACCCCATTTTTTGAAAAAATTTTAATCTTTTTTGGTTTTACGGATATGGGTCTTGTAGTGGACAATTCAAGCTTCAATTTAAGTCTATGTAGAAGTTTCAGGCGCATCAGATTTAGGATAAAAAATTTTAAAGACGTTCAAAAACACGTTTTTGGCGTCTTTACCCCCACTTTTCTTAAAATCCTGACGTAATGGCCAATTTTGTGACCCGGGATCATGTTCAGCGTCTTTAATGGGCACTATGATATCTCATAAAAATGTCAGACTTTTTTTGTTGCCCCGTATTATTAATAATTTTAGCTCAAAAGCCCTATTGTTTGCTATATATTATATGGATATAAAAATTAAAAAATTCGAAATAAATAGATCCCATCGTTTACCCACAATCGGACAACGCCTAAAAGTTGTTAATTTAGTTCTAGTTTCTTATAAAAAATTTTGAAAAAAATCGATCGACACATACATTCTTAAAAATAAAATTTTATTTTAAAAATTAAAAAAAATTTCGTCTATTTAAAAAATAATTTTTTGATATTTTTATCAAAAACTACGTGTAAAAACAAAAATTTTCATATAAAAAACGCCAAATTTGGTCAATTTTTGACCAAGTTATAACCATTTCAAAAAAAAACATTTTCGTAAACAACGTGATTTTTCAAAAACCTGTATCTCTTAAACGGCTTGATGAAAAAATTTGAAAAAAATCATGGTAGCTTATTTCAATGAGCACTAAAAGAAAAAAAATATTTGAAAAAAATCTGAGATGCAAAAGTCAAATACTGTCCGATTTCGCCTGGAACGCCCCATATGTTACAAAAATAACTTTCTTTATATTCCTATACATTGCTGTACTTTCCTATACTTTAAAAGATGGACAATAATTTTTTAAAAATTATAGGCTATGGTTCTCTTTTTATTTTACATTACATTAAAAAAAATATGTACAAAAAAGCGATTACAGGTCATTGTTTGACCTAAAACTCAGAGCATGAATGTTTTTGTGTGCAAGTGTAAGAATTCACTGCATATATAAAAAAAAGTAAGGAGTAATTAATTATAACTACTTTAATATTTACCTAATAAGTCTTCGGGAGATTTGCTTTTCATCACGATCTCAAATTGATTGTCGCAAATTTTAAAGATATTCCTGCACACTGAATCATCTTCATCTACACAATCATTTAAAATGGATACTGCAGAACCTAATCGAGTTATGGTTTTCAAAACTTCATTCGAAAAAAGTTTAAACTCTGCCCCTGCAGCATCAGCAATAATTGTAAATTCTCGAGTGGCATCTAAAATATGTCTTTCTGGTAGCAGAGGAATCGTCATTGCAGCAGCTAGTACACTGCTCCTATCTAGGGACAAGTCGTTGCGAAACCATATTTCCAGAATTAGCTAAAATAATTTTAATTAAGACAATTATTAACGTTACAGTTATCAGAGAAAAAGGAATAATAATAAGAATAAAATAAAATTTCCGTTCAGCTTATTATTAAATAAAATGTTTAATCTATTCTATCTATTATCCATCCTGTATTTTTTTTTATTTTTAAACAAAAAAATTATCTTTTAATTAGAAGAGAATCCTCCTACATTGTTTCTCTCAAGTAAGTAATCTTTTAAATAAACGAATGAACGAACAAAAAATATTATTTGTCCAACCTAGGAAATTACATTTTTTGATACATTTTGTGAGAAGAAAAAAGTGAGCTACTTTAGAAATTCTAATCGTGTACTACAATTTAGAAGTTTAATTTACATACTAATTTAAATAGATTTTTTATATTCAAAATGGCGGATCCAATATGGCAGACTCAAAATGTCAGATATTTTTAAAATTTATTCGATTCACTTTAAATTTAATATTTGGATTTTAAACATATACATATATCGCATTTCCTAATCAATTTCATTGTAAATATCGATCAGTTTTGAAATCTAGGGACACTTATGAGTACCCGTGTGGAAATTGCCCGACTTCGTCTTATTTGAAGAAGGGCACTGACCCAGGTGCGAATTTTGGTTGGCCGCCAGAGTTTGAAGGTTGGCCCACGGTTGGCCTAACTTTGGCAAGCGAAGTTTTGGTTGCCAGAGTTTGCCCAACTTTGGCAAGTACTAGTGCCCACAGTTGGCACGACTTTGCAAGCCAACCATTACATGCAGAGTATAACCAACCGTCGGGCCAACTTTGGCGACAAAGGTCGACACAACTATGGGGAACGTATCTCATATGACTTACAAATTTAGGTTGGCCAAACTCTGGGCCACGGTTGGCCCGACGGTTGGCAAAACTTTGTGAAAAACAGTTTAAATGACTTAAACTTTCTTGGTCGGCCAAACTCTGGGCCACGGTTGGCCCGACTGTTGCAGCTTTAATATACATTTAACGGTATGGACTCCTATATGTGAGTGTAGCGTAGTGGTCAGTGTATAAGTCTTCGGCGCGTTAGGTTAGGGGTTCGACCCCAGGAGGCGGTAGATATTTTCGAAAATGTATGTATGAGATTGTGTTTAATAATAATAGGTAAAGGTTATATCTGATGTTCTTGCTAATAATAACGTGTTAATTGTTTAAATAATTTAGTTTTTTAATAATTTTTTACCTTTGGCTGTTAAAGTTGGCCAAACTTACGCATTTAAAGTCGTGCCAACTTTGGCGTCAGTTTTTGGACCAACCATTGAAATGTATAGCTGGCACAACATATGCATTTTAAGTTGGGCCAACTTCCTTATGACTTGTCGGGCCAACCATCGTCGCCATTAGACGGTCAACCGTTATCATCTGTATGGTTGGCCCAACCTCTGGCACGAGAAGTTGGACCGACCTTGTAAAAGTTGGCCCAACTATGGGCCAACCGAAAATTCGCACCTGGGGATGAGGATTTAGTGAGGCCAACCACACCAGTAATGTCTAGATAGGTGATAATACGGCACTGACTAGAATGACTTCTTTTTCTAAGTAGGGTAATCTAGCTGGATCTATTTATGCCCCTATTAAATATTTCAATCAGGCTCTGACTAGAATGCCGTTTTTTCTAAACAGAAAAAACTATCTGATATCTATTTATGCCCCTATTAGGTATTGTAATTAATGTTCAATTTCATTGACAAATCACAATTTCTAAATAATAATTCATGAAATTAATCAGAAAAATAGTTCTAAACGCATATGAAAATACTATTTAAACATCCCGTGTAGAAATTACACTACTAGAGCCATACTAGGGAATGAAACGCCGCGCCTGATCAGGGCCAGATCGGGGCGTCAAGAAAGTGTGGATTCCCTGATCAGGGCCACATCGGGCGCGGCGTTTCATTCCCTAATAAGTCGGCCCTATCCGGCCCTCATCAGGGCCCCTGCGAAATTTCTACACGGGATAAAAACTATTTGAGCAAAAATTATTGCTATTTTTAAATTTCAAAATATTGCACTTTTTCTCACAAGCGGTAAAGAAATGTTCTGCTTAGTATATAAGGACGATGAGAAAGTAGATTCATAGCGTGCGAGTTAGTGTTAGGTATGCGTTAGTGTTAGTGTTAAGTTAGTGATAGGTTGATT
This sequence comes from Leptopilina drosophilae, assembly GCA_032873175.1. Classification (NCBI taxonomy): domain Eukaryota; kingdom Metazoa; phylum Arthropoda; class Insecta; order Hymenoptera; family Figitidae; genus Leptopilina; species Leptopilina drosophilae. The sequence goes on from CM065483.1 coordinate 44,193,364, forward strand.
GGTTGAAACAGTGTCGTTCACATGTGTGTTTGTTCAGTGACTTGTTCAGTATTACTGGCGCAATATTACGCCTGTCGTAAATTTTTGCCTTAGGTATTTAGAAAAACTAATGAGGCGCTAAAGAGACCCTCTAGTTAAATCCCCACATTATGCTTTTCTATTCAGGCAGTCACAAGGCAATCTAGTTAGAACCTCTCTATCTTTCCACATCATCACCTGATATTTTAAGCCTGACGAAATTAGAAGGGTCCTGACTAATTTTCCTAGTTTGCGCCTCACTAAACAAAAGGGCGTCTACTTAGGGCCTTACTAAGTCCTACTTTCAATTTCTACACGGGTAATAATCGCTTTATCTAATTTAATTTAACGCAATTTAAAAATTACCATTTTTCGGATAAAATAGTGAGTACTCAAAATAGTGTACCTCCGACCACTGTGCGGTGGACCAAAAACTTAAATTCTATAAGATGCGCCTAAAACCTGGTGCTCGAAAGCTTTCGGGGTCGCTCATTGTAAATCTAAAGTCACATTTTATAAATTTATAATATAGGGGAGACCGGGGCGTAATGGATCACTTTTCACTTTTTGTTGTTTAAGTTCGTCATTCTTGCTTTAATAAAAAATTTCATCATGTGGAAAACTTTGCCTAACATCTCAGCTTTCAATTAAAAAAAGCACGCCCTAATATTACTTATTCTTTTTTTTCTAGAACAATGTTTTTGGAAAAATGCAATGTGAGCAATTTCGCTTTTTTTATAAAGGGTTATCATTGGTACTTATTAATATATAAATTACAAGAAATTGAACTTGACAGGATTATTTTAATAATATTTTAAATATAATAGGTTTTCTTAATGAAATAAGCAAAGTGATTCATTAATCCTCGGAGGTGTTTGTTGAAAATTTTGTTATTTTTTATCAATATTATAAGAATTAAACAAAAATTGTCAATTGTTCTTTAAGAATAAATGTTTAAAACTCAAAACCTGATAAAAAAAAAATTTTTTACAAGTAATTTTGAAAAAGATATAACAAAAAAACAAAGAATTAAAACATTTACTTTCAAGCGTCAAAATCACTTTTTCTAACATATTTTGAACAATAATAAATGAATAACAATGAAACTTGGTACAAACTTACAGAATGCCAAGTACATTATTTTGATCAAAAACCGAAATTATACTCTGATTTACCACTTTTGAATAAATTCAAGTGATCCATTACGCCCCGATCTCCCCTATGACCAAATATGGTAAATGAGATTTTTTAAAATCGATCTTGATACGCAAGAGATTTTCTGGTCAAGGATTACGAATTATACAATAGATCATAGCATAATCACTGTACAAAATTTACCTTGTCTCATTGGACTTAAAAAAATATTTTTTAGACATAATTGTTCCATAACTTGTCTTATCACATACATTATGTCATAATTTTGTAACAAATTTATGACCAGTAATATTATAAAGTGAATATCAAATTTACGAATCTTTGTCAAATTGAAATATCACATTTATAAGTTTAATAAGTAGATTTATAATATTTATTTCTTCAACAGTCAAGTTTAATTTCTACACAGAAAAAAGAAAGTCTCATTATAAGGCAGAAAGGCAGTCATAAATTAAGACGCAACATTTTGAAGACAGTCAAAGCTAAATTTTACTAATGAATTTTATATGATTTAACATTAGAGCAGATAATGGTGAATTTAAGACTGAGCTTGAATTAAGATTTAATTTTTACAGTGTAAAGCAAAGACAAGTACCAAATTACAAGCGAATCATATCAATTTAAAATAGTTTGATACACCATAGTATATATTTTATTATTAATTTCAAAAATTTGACTTTATATTAACAGATAGCGTAGAGAAATACCCATGTGCACCAGATTGCAGGCGAATCTGTTGAAATATATAAGTTTTTTGGTTTCAGTAACCCAAAATAAGTAAGAAATGATTACTCTAGGACGCCTGACAAAAAATTTGTTTTCCTTTTGTAGAGTTGTATTATTGATGGTGCATTATATTAATTTCTAAACAATCTCTATAGCACGAATTATTTAACGTAAATGGGAATAATTTTTGGAATCTTAAATTTTCGTGTTAACGAGGGTTTACTGTGTAAGTAAATAGATACCCGTATAGAAAAACCTAGACAAAAACGTAATTCAATTACAACAGGTGACTGTAGAAATCTACATACTAAAGCTCGTGAAAAGTTTGTGTCAAGTAACAAAATATCCTATGCTGCAAGCTTGCATTGCAATCTTGCTACAAGATTATGATATAAGCTTGCTGAAAGTTTGTAATACAAATTTTGGACAAGCTTATTTGGCAAGTTAATTTATCTTATTATTATATTATTTAGATAGTATGTTTGGAATAAGCTTACTGCAAACTTACACTACAAACTTTTAGCAAGTTTGCCAACTAAGCTTGTTGTACACTTGCCTTAAAAGCTTGTAGCAAGATTCAGTGCAATCTTGCAGCAATAGGACATTTTGTTATTTGCCTCAAACTTGTCACGAGCTTGCTCTGTAAGCTTGCGCATCTTGCAAGTTTGTTGTAAGTTTATGTGCTTATTGGGTACAAACATATTATCGCATAATATCTGACATTTTAACCCTTTAATGCCGGAAAAGACACATATTTAACACATCTGTAATTACCATTCAACAAAAAGAAATAATTAAATGTTCCATTAAAAAAAAAAATAAATAAATGTGAAAAATTTCTAAAGAATAGTTTACATTTGGAATTATTGTTAAAAATGTTAAAATCAAATCCTAATTTTAACTCTAGTTCGCTCATTATTTTTTTTTTTAATTTCAAAGAAAATTAAAGAATTCGATATTTGAACAATTTATGCAACACATCTGTAATTACCATTCAACAACAAATTGTAAATCCGGATGTTCATTACATGAACATTTTGCTTCCTCTATACGATCAGCAAAAAAATTTGCTTCGTGTAGGAAGCACTAACTTATTGTCACGTATTGACATATTTTCCATGTTGTTGTCTTCAAATCTAATTAAAAATTAATTTAAAAAATTTGTTATATTTATTATAATTATAATTAAGTATATTAAGTATATTTAATTTTTAAGTAATTTCTAATACGATCTAATATTTATAAAATCAAAAAAATATTTATTAAATTTGTTTTAATCCTAAATGAACAAAATAAAATTTTTAATAAAAAATGAATTTTTCATCTTTAATTGTAATTAATTCTATAATTTTCAATAGAATATATATTTTACATACATCAATCGATTCGTCTTGATGCAAGGAATAAGATTTTATTATATATTAACTTCAATAACCAACTTAAAAAAAAATTTTTTTTAGAAAAAAGTTAAAAAAAAAATTTTTTTCTGAGAATTTTTTAAAGTCTATCAATCCAGTTCGAGATATTTTTATGATAAATATACCTGGTAAATTTTAGCCAAATTCGTTAAAACCTCTTCGAGTTATCGTGTTCACAAAAATAGGGATCCACACACATACACACACACATACATACATCCGGACAATTGTTCAGGGTCTTATATAACATAGTCCCGTATAGAAGAAAATTTGTCAAAAGGATTTTTAAAAATTTTGTAAATTAAACGACTATAAAGCTTCCTCACGAGGAAGCAAAAAGAATTAATTATAGTGTTTGTGCAGCGCAGTCGTTTCAGCGATCAGAAACAGTAACACGCGCGCGAACACTCAATGAGGACCAGAGTCGCGCACTGCACCGCGGCACAAATGCTTAAAATTAAGCAATTTAAAACTCTGTGCCATTTTTTTCAACTGGATATTTTTTAATGATTTATTAAGAACATTTTAGTAATTTTTTCAACTCAAAATATAATCCGGAACACTATTTATTTTCTAATTGCTTATAAATAAAAATTGCATTTTGCACTAAAATTAAATATTTTTATCTAAAAATATTGTCAGTTATACTTCATTTCAAAAAAAATAAAATGCAACTTGAAAAATTAAAATCGATCAATAAGTTGTGGACGTCCGCATGAAAAGGGACCACTTTGGCACTATTAGACTTATCTATATGGGCGAATTCCTGACAAAATTTGGAAAATTTTGAGTGGTCTTGCAACTTTTTTGGTGAAAAATTCGATGAGTTACAGAATTTTAAAGTTTGGAGTATCAAAAACGTCATTTCGAGAAAAACGAAAACTTACATAAGTTTAATTAATTGCGTAAGTTACGTAAGTTACTGTTTTTACGTTATATACTCTTTTTGCGTAGCATACGTAACTTCCTTTAATGATGTAAGTTACTATAATTACGTTATTTATTCTGGTTACGTAACTTACATTAATTACTTACGTTGCTCTAGTGACGTAAGTCAGGGGAAATTAACAAATCATTGATTTATGTTAATTTAATCCTAGAGGGATTAAACTGTTGCAAATTATTACGAACAATAAAAAAATGGTTCTAATATATGTAAAATATCTCACGTGAGGGAGAGGGGAGGGGGGTAAATTTTAAAAAATTATCTTATGGCGGTCCCTGGTTTAGGTGCATTAACTAGATATGTGCATGTTAAAAAATATTTTCATCCAAAATGTTATAATAGTTTTAGTTTTTTGCTGGAAAAATGTTCACAAATTTCTCATCAATTTAAATTGAGAGGCTGGATGCTATAATTTTTAATCGCGCCATGTTAAATAAATGGTGCGTAACACGTTATAACATCCAGCTCCTCAATTTTTTTACTTTTGAACTTTAAATTCTGAAAAAACGATAAAAACTGTTTAGGGATGGACCAAATTTGTAACTTACGAAATCGTTAAGAACGATGGCTTTGAAAGTTGAGTTAAATATGTGTCCTTCCTGGCGTTAAAAGGTTAAATAGTGGAGTCTATCAATTTTTGTATAAAAAGACATTTGAAGAATTTCAACTTTATCATACCTTCTGAAATTGATTCCAGTTTGAACAATATTTTGTTGTCGGAAACACTTCAGCACAACAATTCTTCATATTCTCATCGCAAGGTCCAACAATGCATTCCAATTCGCTTTTTGACAATTGGTGGCCAATTTCATGAATAATATTTTTTCTAATAGAAGCTGTCAATTTCGATGCTACTGCGCAGAAAATAATGAAACTCTGAAATATTTAAATTGTAGACAATTAGAAAAAAAATGTATGCACAAATCATTTTTAATAGGTTTTAAGGCCATGAGGGAGAAATTACATGAAAAAAGTGTTTTTCCGCATCTCGTCTCACTTCTAAGCAGTTAGAGAAATCTCATTCTGATTTATTAGGATAATTAGGGGAATTTGTGCTGATAAAGAATATTCTCGAAACTTGCAAGTAATTTTTGAAATTAATATTGAAAAACTTAATTATAAAAGTTGTATTTTTTGGCGGAAGTGGGGGGACAATATGGCGGCGAGCACACAGACAAGTGGATCTATGTGTCGGTGGTCAAGGAGATGGCGCAAATTCTCGATAGTGACCGCGACTTGAACTACGAAAATGTCTCCAACCTCAAACGACTCCACTTTCAATCGTTAATAAAATAATTTCCTCGCAAAATTATTGTAAAATCGGAGATGAGCGCGCCGCGGAGAACCTTCCTCTATTACCCCTCCAAATATAAAGCTGAAATATTTTATCCTTTAAAAATGAGAGCGCGATATCAAACCGTTAAAAACACAATTTCTCCAAAGTTTAAACAATTTTTTCAATAATTATTTATCAAAAAAAAATTTTGCAAAATTTCGAGATGAGCACCAATTCCAATACGTTTATCTATATATTTACCAAAAACTCCCGATTCAAAGTATTCTTTTCTTTTTAAATGAGAGCGTGATCACGAAACTACATTTTGTCCCACCTACCCTTAAAGTATTATAACAGTAGGACTTTTATTTTAAGAAAAATAGTGTTTTTAAAAGCAACATACTTTTCCTTTTTCCTCTATGGCGAAATAAATAAATTCCACTGCAAATTTTTCGAAAGACATCTGTAAAGAAATTCAAAATTATTATTCAAAGTTATTTACTATCAATTTTTTATTAATAAAAAATTTTTGCTTAAAGAAGATTATTGTTTGTAAAGTAAAATATATATATATTGTTATATGTGAATATTAGATAAAGAAATTGAGTTTGAGTTTGATTAATCTTTTTTCATAATTGTCTACTTTTTCCACGTGAAACATATGACATTTATTAACCCCAAATTAGGGTTCTCGAAATTTTCGATTATCCAAAAATTCTTACAACCTAAACGAATTTAAGTACACAAATCTTCGATAATAATTTGTCGAATATTTGTAATTTTGTATTTTTTCGAATTTTTCATTGCAAAATTAACAACTTGAATATTTTCAAGCTTCATAAATTAGAAAATGTAGCATTTTCAAGCAGTGAAGTCGTATAGTTTTAAAACTTTTAAGAAGGGGAACTCGTATAAGCGCACGTTTTTCATTTAAATTTGAGTAAAACGCGTTATAGTTTTTGATACAAAAACTTAGTGTTTAACATCCTGTGATAATAAAGTTCTCAATGTTCTCCACCATTTTGCTTTTAAAATATTTAGAAAACGGAGTTGACTTTTGCTACGAAAATATAAAATATAATAAAGATGAGCAGTGAAGTATGAAAGTTTTAATAATTCAAAAATAACTCGTAATCAAATACCTAAAATTGTCAATCGTCAAGGCTATTGATAAAAAATTTAAATTTAATTTAATTTTTCAAATGGATTTAAAAAAATTGCACGTATTTTACGCATGGAAAAGTAGACGCTTACGGGAGAGGTTAAATCAAATTTAAAAACAATTATTTAAATTTTTTTTTAATTATGATTACATTTGTAATGTAAAAAGAAGAAATGTATATAGTTTTAAAAGGTATAACAATCTTTATTTTAGCCGCAATAAAATTAATCTTTTTCATTATTAAAAAAACTTTTACTAACTTTTATAGATTCATCAATGTACAATGTTTTTACACTTGATGTGAAATTTGCCAGTTTTAAAATTGTGACTCCTGGTGCCAATGTTTTGTGATGCGTTTGCATTTTCTGCATTTTTCCAAAAAATTGCGTTGGATTGCTTACATTAGGTGAGATTGTTTTCCTAGTTGCCATCATGCGCGGCCTTAATCTTTGAAAACTTAAAGAGACCGAATGCCTACAAAATTTTTTTTAACAATATCCACATAAATTTTCTTATCTATAAAACTTTGTCTCATATAGTACATTTTTAAAATAAATTTAAATTACTTACAAACTTTTATATGAATTATATGATACCTTTTAACCCTTTAACGCTTAAATGTACACAATTTTGGCATAAAGTTGGAGGACTTATTTCGGTTATTAAAAATCAATAGAAAAATTCATTAATCATCATTTCTTACGTTTTTATATGCGTCCTATAACATGACGTTAAAAAACAATCAAAAATATATGAAAAAAATGTTGTGAATGGTTTTTATATAAAATCCGATTTTTTCAAATTTTTGACTAATTTTGAATTTTTTCTACTGTGAAATAGTAAAACAATAATTCTAAAGGTTACAAATAACGTGACAAAAATGTATGAGTTAAAAGATAGGACTATTGAGAAAATTAAAATTCAAAATGGCGGATCCAACATGACGGACAAATTTTTAAAAACTCATACGTTTTGCTTACAACTTAATACTCGGGGGTTTAAGTATAAGCGCGATCGCTTCCAAGTTTGCATGGCTATGCGGTATGTATTCAGCTTGTGTCCTCAAGGTCTATTAATTATTAATTTATTAAACGAGTTTGTTCCAAAAAAAGTACTCGTTTAAAAATAGGCAACTGCTCACACAAGTTACGAACGATATTTTTTATGACAATGTGCAAAAAAGTTCTCTTTCTATCACCGCGTCCCTAGTTTCCGTCTTATGTTCAAGTGTTTTGTGTATAATTCTTAATAGTGTTACATAAAGTAGAAGTTTAAATAATTATTAACAATAATAATAATAATAACAATAATTTAGTAATATTAATTAAAAGAAATAAGAATGTCTAAATTAATGAAAGAAAATGAGAAAAATGTTTTTTTTAAACTTATTTCATTAATAACATATCAATTCTAATAATTATTTACATTTTTTAAACCTTTAACAGTTTATGTACTATACAGAAATATTAATAATTATTAGTATTCACTAAATTACTCGCCATGCTTTGACTATTAAATAATGAACTTTAATATAAGCTAATAAAAGTAAATTTTATTTTCAACATCGCGTTAAAGCATTTTCCAAATTTGTTAAATTTTACCTACAGTACAAACTGCCATTATAAAATCAGTACTGGACAGCGTTACCAGTCAGGGTTTTCCCAGTACTGACTCAGTACAGAAGTCATTACTGCTATACTGGTTGTCAGTACTGGGTCAGTACTATGGCATTATTATGTTTCTACTTGAGGTTATGAGAAAAACATTAATAATTTTTTTGCTTATAAATTTTTAATTGTTTTTTTAACGCCATGCGATAAAAACGCATATAATTTTTCTTAATTCTTTATTCCAAAATTTTGTATATTTGTGCGTTAAAGGGTTAAATGACGATAAAGAATTTAAGTATATTTAACATTTACAAAAAATTTCATAAATTAATAAACTACATTTGCTATCGCATCTGTAATAGTTACCATGTCTTTGTTGAATTAAATAATATCTACATTTATGAAATCTACAAAGTATAAAAGAATATATAAAAATTTAAATAAAATTTACAGACAGTTTGCACTTTAAGTTTGAAGCAAATTTACAAATAGAACAATCGCGTTATACATGAGCCGTGACCCAACTAGAAATACCTGGTACAAAATGCCGTGCAACATTTTACACACGGAAAATATAAGTGCATGAAAGATTACTTGTCAGTGCTTGTCTTGTGTATGCAACTCTTGGATGGGACAATATTCTGTAAATATTTCATATACAGTCCAAGAATTTTTTATTGACTTGTATGAAATAATTATTAGCAGTGCTGGAATATTAAAAATATTCAATAGATTACTTTAAATATTCTAGCACTGCTTGTAATTATTTCACATATGTCAATGAAAAATTCTAAGACTGTCTATAAAATATTTACAGAACATTGTCTTATCTAAAAGTCAATTAAAAATACTGAATAGATTACTTTAAATATTCCAGCACTGCACTGCAAAAAGAAACATCTTAAAATACATTGTAGTCACTTTTAAGATACTTAAAACATCTTATTTTTCCATCTTTCATCTTAGAAACCAATGCATTTTAAGATGTTTTTCATAACTTTTTCGAAGTAACATAAAAGTGACAATAATAATATCTCAAATAAGATGTCTTCTTTTTACAGTGTGCTTGTAATTATTTCACATAAGTCAATGAAAAATTCTAGGACTGTCTATGAAATATTTACAAAATACTATCCCATCTAAAAGTCAAGTAATCTTTCACGTACTTATTTTTTCCGTGTATCACTCAGAGAAAAAGTTTATTTCACTTAACCAAACTGTTTAATTAACCTATTTTATTTGTTACGATAAAACAATTTCGTTGATTTGAATAAAAATTTGGTTCATTCTAATAAATACGTAAAATTTGTTTGGTTATCCGAAAGAAATTTTTTATTTGAAGGTGTTTGTTTCATTGTAAAAAATTAGTGTTTTGAATACCGAATATTATTTAGTTGAATACAATTTGTTTGACACAACACACTTTGTTTGATTCAACCAAATCATTTCATTTAAGTCAAATAAAAATATTTGCTTGTCTAAAAAAGTACGTATGTATGAATTTAAAAATGGCGGCCTCACTTGTCTATAGTCCGCGTCCGCGTCAAATTCATCATAGTTAAATCGGTAAATCGAAAAAATAAAATTATAAGTGTCAGTTAAATAATTGCATTGTGTTCATTGTAAGACTTACTGCATATTTAATGTGTACCAGTGAGAAGAAAATTTCCAAAACGATTTTGTGAAGTTTTTAGTTAGTTGTTTCAAATAATCTTTTTTGTAGTATATACATATTATTGGTTAATTTATAATTTAATATATAATTCTTTATATATATATATATATATACTAAGGGGGCGGCATCCCCCTGCGCGCTTCGCGCGCCAACCCCCTAGCTAATTCTTATATTTATTTTAATTTTTATTTTCAAATCATGTTCTCTTAATATGAATACATAGTAATAAGTTAGAATAAATTATATCAGGCGATACTAAAAGAAAGCACTTAAAAAGAATTTTACTTTACGGACATGATTATGATCTTATGGTGCCCTTATAGATACTTCTTTATAGCTAAAGGTAAAAAAATTAGTTAAATTTGGCATAGATTTTGCAGAATTAACAAAGGCATTATTACAAACCTTCTTACTTGGAGCTTTAACAATAAATCAAATCTGACATAAATTTTGACATAAATTAAGGGACATTATTTGGTCGTTTATGACATGCAGGTAAAAGAAGAAAGTAAAATTACAAGTAGATTTCGACGTAATCCCGTGTAGAAATTTACCATGGAAGTGTATGAGAAACTGTCCAGTTGTGCTAGATTCAATCTAGCAAGTAGATGGGAAAAATGGACAGGCTTGAAGGAGGGATGTAACGCTAGCAACGTCAAGATTTTGTACAGTTATTTTGTCTAGTCTTTGTCTAATAAAATAAATCATTCATAGCCAGTTCCTGGATATTAAAATAACCAGTTCCTACATACTGGTAATAATTGTTAGGTTAATAAATAATAAAAGAATATTTTTCAACTTTACTCTTTTGTTTGTTTAACTTTTAAACAAAAAAAGAGTAATACAAAAGTATTTGTTATTATCACAATTCCTCTTACAATTATTTTTGAAATTAATTGTAACATATTTTGCTACATTGGATTTTTTCTTTAAAACCATTCACTATAAAGATTCGTACTTGTATACCGATAATAAAATTAATTGTACATTATATTGTTGCAATCACAAAAATTCACTTAAAATTACCAAAGTTTTATTATTTATTATGAACATTATAATATAAAAAACAATCTGAGACTATAAATGATAACATCACATGTTCTTTTTCCAATAAATCTTCTTTTCGCTGTAATATATTTAAACTTGTACACTGTCTCTGTTTGAAAATGGAAAACTGAAAACTTTTCACTAGATTTATAAATTTGATTTTATCTTCACAACAAGATAAGTTACAATTGTAGACTCTTGGTTTTTTTTTCGTCAAACACTACGTAAGGAACTGATTTCGTTTGCTAGCTTAGTAGACTCTCAGAGCCAAGTTCTCCACGAACTTATAGTAAATTCTCATGTCAGCGTCCTAGACAGTGCCTAGCTAATTCTTGGACAACCTACTATACGAACTTGTACTTAATTTTTAATTCAGTATCCTAGACAAATTTTATCCAGATTCTAGACTGTCTTCATAGCTAAGAAAATAAAGGGGAAAATTGTACATTAACATTTAGGGGCCAGGACAGTTTTTTCAGAATAATTTTCCACGACAAATTCTATCTAGCTGTAGTCTATTTCTAGGAAGGCCACGACAAATTTCTACACGGGATATGTTACAGACGTTTGTGAGCCTTTTTTTACCCACAGGTCAAAACTGCCCTAAAATTGACCTAAATTTTAAGGGTAACGGGAATTGATGGTCAAATTTTGACGTATAGGTCAAAAATGCAGTAAGTCTTACAATGAACACAATGCAATTATTTAACTGACACTTATAATTTTATTTTTTCGATTTACCGATTTAACTATGATGAATTTGACGCGAACGCGGACTATAGACAAGTGAGGCCGCCATTTTTAAATTCATACATACGTACTTTTTTAGACAAGCAAATATTTTTATTTGACTTAAATGAAATGATTTGGTTGAATCAAACAAAGTGTGTTGTGTCAAACAAATTGTATTCAACTAAATAATATTCGGTATTCAAAACACTAATTTTTTAAAATGAAACAAACATCTTCAAATAAAAAATTTCTTTCGGATAACCAAACAAATTTTACGTATTTATTAGAATGAACCAAATTTTTATTCAAGTTAATGAAATTGTTTTATCGTAAGAAATAAAATAGGTTAATTAAACAGTTTGGTTAAGTGAAATAAACTTTTTCTCTGAGTAAAACAATGAACATTTACGCACACTTTCAACACTTTAATAAAATATTAATTATTTCAAAATTTGAAAAAAAATATCGTACGACACACGTTTGAAAGTCATTATTTGATTCATGTGATTATTGGACATGATGCCGTCCAAAAAATTTAACATGAATATTCATTCAAAAGTAAGAAAAATGTACGTGTATTGATTCTTGTATATAATCTTGTACAACGTTTGATTAAATTTGGTATACTGAAATAGTACATTTTCTTTGACGAAAAAGATAGAAATTCTACACTGTAAAAAATTTAGGGAGTAAACGGACTTGGGAATTAAATTTTTCGAGTTAAAAATCAACTCCAGAAGAGAGTTAATTTACTAACTCCCTTATCAACACTCGCGCGAGTTATTTTTCTATGAGGAGTTAGCATTTGGATGTTAAATTTTAACTCTTTATTTAACTCCCCTGGCATTAACTCCCCAATGGGTGCGACTTTTATAGAATCCCCTGGGGAGTTAAAATTTAACTCCCTTTTTTTACAGTATAATAATGTACTTGTATTGGAAAATGTGCAAGATCTTGTACGGGGATTTTTAGTAGGGGTCAGCAGATTTGATGAATAGATTGAGATTAAATATAGTTAAAATATTGTCAATTTAAATATAAAATGAGATGTTTGTGCTAGAAACAAATGTTTTAAGGTCAAACCTTTATTTTAGTTTACTCCTAATGAGCAATAATACAGAAAAAACTGGACTCAAAATAGATCAGAAAAGTGACTCATAATGAGCAGCACAACGTTCTAAGTAATTTGACTCCTTATGAGTTACAACACGAATGAGTCCAATTTTTTTCTGTCAATGAAGAAAGTTGGCAGCGTTGAATAATTTCTATTTCTATATGAGAAAATTATTTTTCAAATAGGGTAAAAGTACCAATTACGGCACGATTTTAATTTAGTCATAACCGCCTCGGAAATAGAAAATTGTCCAACTATAAAGAAAGAAGTAAATTTATGGTCTATTAGAAAAAAGCTTGTGTCATTTAGATAATAAAACATTATTAAAAACTTTTTAAATATTAGTTGTTTAAATAGATTAAAATAATACAAAAAAATTAGATAAAAAACATTGTTTGGGCCACTCCATTCTATAACCCGTGTGGAATTTGCCCGACTTCGCCTTATTTAAAGAAGGGCACTGATGAGGACTTAGTGAGGCCAACCACACCAGTAATGTCTAGAAAGGTGATAATAGGGCACTGACTAGAATGCCTTCTTTTTCTAAATAGGGAAATCTAGCTGGATCTATTTATGTCCCTATTAAATATTTCAATCAGGCTCTGACTAGAATGCCCTTTTTTTCTAAACAGGGAAATCTATCTGCTACCTATTTATGCCCCTATTAGGTATTGTAATTAATGTTCAATTTCATTGACAAATCAAAATTTCTAAATAATAATTAATGAAATTAATCAGAAAAATAGTTCTAAACGCATATTAAAATACTATTTAAATATAAAAACTATTTGAGCAAAAATTATTGCTATTTTTAAATTTCAAAATATTGCACTTTTTCTCACAAGCGGTAAAGAAATGTTCTGCTTAGTATATAAGGACGATGAGAAAGTAGATTCATAGCGTGCGAGTTAGTGTTAGGTATGCGTTAGTGTTAGTGTTAAGTTAGTGATAGGTTGATTGGTTGAAACAGTGTCGTTCACATGTGTGTTTGTTCAGTGACTTGTTCAGTATTACTGGCGCAATATTACGCCTGTCGTAAATTTTTGCCTTAGGTATTTAGAAAAACTAATGAGGCGATAAAGAGACCCTCTAGTTAAATCCCCACATTATGCTTTTCTATTCAGGCAGTCACAAGGCAATCTAGTTAGAACCTCTCTATCTTTCCACATCATCACCTGATATTTTAAGCCTGACGAAATTAGAAGGGTCCTGACTAATTTTCCTAGTTTGCGCCTCACTAAACAAAAGGGCGTCTACTTAGGGCCTCACTAAGTCCTACTTTCAATTTCTACACGGGAGAACAATAAAAATGTACCATTTATGTTTTTAAATAATTATATTAATAATAGTTTAAAATTTTTTCTTTACATACAATTGTATCAACGGAAGGTCTAAATTAATTTTTCCAAAAATTTTTAAATACACTAAAAGACTCTTTTGTTTTGTTTTTTCCCTATTTATATGAAATTTTAAAACACAAATTCTTATCATATCACTGGGTTAGTAGAAAAAGATGCCTCTAATTTTGATTGAAAAAGAGAACTTCTGTCAAGTTTTAGAAAATCTTTGGCGCTGTGTTGAAAGCTAATTAATTAATTACTTGATAATGTAATATAATAATAAATTCATTTAATATTAGGACACATATGTCCCCTATTATTGTCGTAGTGCTATAATGGATACTTCAACACTACCGGTCAAAATGAAGAGACCACCCATTTTCAGGTGAATGAAAAACGTTTCAAAACATGAAATTTATGGAAACTAAAATTTTGTTTTGTTTATATTTTGTAAGATGATAAAATTTTGAAAAGAACAAGATATTTTAGAAGTCATTTAGCCATTATTTAATTTAGATATTTTTAAAAAATTGTCATTTTCAAAGTTTAGAAAAATCTATACAATATTATGTTTTGTATATTTTTTAGAATATTATTTAGTACAGAAAAATGGTTTGAAATTTTTTGAACTTTTTTTTTGGTACATTTTTGACGGTTTGCATTTTCTAAGAAAAAATTTACACGTTAATGCTTATAAGTAATTCTTATAGTGTAGTAAATGACCTTTTAAATAAGCCTCTAATCAATTAAAATCGTTCATTATTTTTGAATTTATTCTAATTTTTGTAAAACATTGTTGTTCTTGTTCTTATTTTTTTAAAATTTTATCATCTTGTAAAATATAAACAGAAAAAATTTGTGTTTCAATAATATTTAACCCTTTAACGCCGGGAAGGACACATAGTTTACTCAACTTTTAGAGCCATCGTTCTTAACGATTTCTTAAGTTAAAAATTTGGTAGGTATCCATCCCTATAGAGTTTTTATCGCTCTTTCAGAATCTGAAGTTTAAATTTAAAAAAATTTAATTTAAGAAAACTGTGAACATATTTTCGACAAAAAGCTGAAAATTTTTAACTTTTTTTTTGAATTTTTTTAAGGTAGCAAGTAAGAATGCATGCATTTGCAGTTGCTGAACACGAATCTGATAATAGTTTTTCAAAATAAAAAATGTCGGATCCTCAAAAACCTCTAAATACAAAGTGACAAGAATATCCAAAAATTTTGTTTTAAATTCGTACACTAGAGTTTGATCTTTATTTTTAAAAAATGTCTTCTATCGCCATTTTAAAGACGCCATTTTGAAATTTTTAAACGTACATTTCGCCATATTGAAAGTTGATTTTTGCGGACGCGATATTTGTAGTTTTTATGCATGCATTCTTACTTGCTACCTTAACCACTTCAGCGGCATGGCGTTCCAATTGGCGTTCCATGAGTAAGTGGCAGAAGCGGCAAAAAAATGCGAAAATGGCGTTCCTATTTAAACTTTATTCCTGAACTCTGTAAACAAATCAAGTCAACCAAACCAAAAGTTATTTATCATTTGAGATTATGAATCTTAAATGGATTTAAAAAAATTCAAATAGGCGGATTCAAAATTATCAACTATTTTGGCTGAATATTGGAACGCCATTCGTAAAAAGTATTAAAAATTGGCTACATTAAAACCTTAAAAAAACTATTAAACATCTCTAAAAAATAACTTTTTTTGTACCATTCATCTTCATTTATCTCAAATAATAAGAATATTTTATTATGGCAAGTTTAACTTGACTACAGACTTTTGAAATCGAGTTCAAGTAGGAACGCCATTTTCGCATTTTTTTGCCGCTTCTGCCACTTACTCATGGAACGCCAATTGGAACGCCATGCCGCCGAAGTGGTTAAAAAAATTAATTTTTCCAAAAAAAAGTAAAATTTTTTCAGTTTTTTGTCGAAAAAATGTTCACAACTTTCTCAAATTAAAGTTTTTTTTAAATTTGAACTTCAGATTCTGAAAGAGCGATAAAAACTCTATAGGGATGAATATCTACCAAATTTTTAACTTACGAAATCGTTAAGAACGATAACTCTAAAAGTTGAGTAAAATATGTGTCCTTCCCGGCGTTGAAGAAACAAAAATTGATATTCTCAATTTCAACGGAATTACCTACATAGGAAAATTTGTGAATAGAATTACATTCAATTGAGTGATTTAAAAAATTATTAAAAATTAATATAAATTTAATTTTTGCACATATATAAACAATGAAAAACTGAAAATTATTATTTGAATTTTACAATGTAATTGTTTTCTTAAACTTTAGTTAACTTGATAAAGTGAAAGAAATAAAATGAGAAGCGAGGTTTCCTCTTTTGCAACAAAAATTAAAGAAGTAAGATCCTAAAGTTCTGAACGTTCAAATCGTTGAAATGAACGAAATTTATTTATTTCTTATAAAAATTTCATTTTTATTGCAATTATTATTCTTCTTCACTATCCAAAAAATTAATCACTGACTTTATAAACGTAAAATTCTAGTTTTTAAATTTTTTTGTAATTAGTTATTTATTAAAATGTTTTCAAGAAAAAATATTTGGTTAATTTAAACGTTAAAAACTTGAGGGTCATGAAGGAGTAATTTTCTTCTACTAATCTAGCGTATTATTGTAAAATAGCAAATAGTTGTACTTTTTTAAAAAGTTGCCGTAATTGGCGCATTTTTCCCTATTTATATCAATTATATATATGAAAATACCGCTCGCAAACATCGAGGAAAATAGATTTCAAAGATCTTGAAGTCGATTGACACAACTCCACAATTTCTTTCTCTGCTTTATTAATAGCCACATAATCTTTTAATAATTCTCCTTGTATATGAGGTTAAGTAGGGTCTTCAACCCATGTACCATTAACGAAATTGACTCTTGCTGAACAATTTTTGTGCTTACTGTTCCTTAGAGCACAGTAAGCGATTTCTTTATTCGATTGTGATAAATAATATTTGTATCTATTGACAACAAGAATTTTTGAATTTTTAGACTTTCCGTCCAATAGTGCCATGTTAGCCACTGTAACATAAATTTTTTTTAAGTGAACCAACTGAAATATAATTTGTCTTTTTATAAGAGTAACATGAAATATATAATTTGTTAAATTATGCAATATTTAATTATTTTAAAGAAATTTTGATACTTTTTTAAGAATTTGAAAAACAAAATATTCAAAATTATTTTTTCCTCAAGTTATTGAACTATTAACTTGAGGCTATATATTTTGCATAATATAACATTAGATCAGACAGTGCTGAATTTAAGACTGATCTTAAATTAAGATTTACTTTTTATTCTGTAGTAATGAGTATTAGTAGGTAAAAATTATTATATTTTAAAATTATATAGGAAAAGTCCAGGTGATATGTTAATATTTTTTTAAGTTCTGTGAAATTATAACAATGATATGATTTTTGTCTAAACTTTTATTGGCAATTAAACATTAAACACGTAACTTTAAAGTAGGGAAGAGTAAAATTTTTTTATAGAATAATTCTTAAAATTTATATTTTTTAAAAGTATTACACTTTTAACAATTTTATTAGAAGTGTTAAAAAATATCATAGCGTTTATCGTCAATTTTATTCCTATAACGATTTTAGTAGGGGTTTTTTTTATCCACTATAATAGATCGACCGATACCCGAGTCGAAATTTAGACCCTCTTTTAAACCTACCAAATACTCAATCGAACCTCTTTTAAACCTGCTTACTTCTCAAAACCCTCCTTTCACTCTTTTTAACCTCTTTTCAACCTCCATCAAATTTTTATCAAAAATTTGAAACCCTCTTTTAAACCTCTTTTGACTTTTAACAACTCTTTTCATTCTTCTAAACCCTCTTTTAAAATTCTATTCACTTTTTAGAACTCTTTTCATTCTTCTAAATCCTCTTTGGAAAATTTTTCTAATTATTATATGTGACGCGATCTGAAGAAAGGGACCTTAAAAGCAAATAACTTTAAGGTTTTGTTAGTGTTACTTTTTTGTTGATTAAAAGTTTATTTTTACTTTTTACAAATTAAAAGCAGTGTTTATTAAATATTTCAGTTATAATGACAACGTAAACATTAATGATTCACATTAACAGTTGATCATTTTTTTGTATTTTCATTTAAAAAATTGCAAACATAACCTATAATTTTTTGCTTCTAAGGTCCCTTTCTTCAGATCGCGTCACATATAGGTATATTAAAAATATATTACGTATTTCATTATATATAATATAATATATTATAAATTAATAATTAATTAATTATTAACTTTATTATATAATATATGCTATGATTTTTTAAAATCGTATGAAAAAGAATTAATTTATATTAAAATAATTAATAATCAAAATAATTTTATTCCACTTCTTTATTATTCAGTCTTAAACCAATAATTTTCAATAGATTCCAAAAGTTGGAATCGTTTTTGACTAAGGTTCCGGAAGTTGGCGTCGGTGAAAGCTATTTTTTTATGCCTAGTTATAAAAGTGTCAATGAATACATTTTTTTATTTGCTCAGTAAGTAAAAATGTTTCTTAAATAATTACTTTATTTTAATAAAAAATGTGTCTTATTCTTTTTCGTTTTGTAAAAAAAAAGTTTTCTAACAATCAGCGACGACGCCAACTTTAAGAACCTTTTAATTCAGAGTAAAGAGTTATAATCACTAAAGCTTTAATAATTTAAGTGTTATTACGTTTTGTTATAAAATTTTTAAGATAATTTTCTTGAAAATTTGGAACACTTTTTGAGGTTTTTAAGGTTATATGTAAGATTCAATTTGATTTTTGAATAAATATGTGAGTTTAATACCAAATGTTTTATGTATCAGATTAATAAACCTTATTTTTTAAATAAATAAAACGTTTTTATTTTATAGCACATGCACTTTAAAGCGCGCACTTTTTCTAAATTTGAAAAACTTCAATTTAAAAATTCTAATAAATAATCAATGTGAAATATTTTTTTATATTTCATATTGATTATTTAGTAGAAATATTTAAATTGAAGTTTTACAAATTTTGAAAAAGTGCGCGCTTTAAAGCGCATGTGCTATAGAATAGGAAGCGAAACTATATTAGAGGATTTACGAGACCTAAAAGAGGTTAAAATTTGACCCTCTTTTAAGCCTTAATCCGTGCAGATTTGTATTTTTCCGCTCATTTAGAGGTTCGAAAGAGGGTCTCACTTGCATGCTAACTAAACCTCCTTTGACTCTCCCAAAGTCTGAAAAATAGAAGGTTAAATAGGTTCAAAAGAGGGTCTAAATTTCGACTCGGGTAATTTCCGACGGTAGTACAAGTTATTTCTTATTACATTTATAATTTAATTTTAGTAAATTGCCTATAATATTCGTAGGAGGCCAAGTGCAGTGTTTTTTTACATTAAAACTTCGATCATTTAATGAACAGGATGTTAAAGAGAAATAATTAAAATCATAAAGAATATAACATAAATAAGAAAAAATATATATGTAAATTAATACCTACACTGTAAAAACACTGCAAAAACAAGTATCTTAAAATACATTATAATCTCTTTTAAAACGATTAAAACATTTTATTTTTCCATCTTCTATCTTTGAAACTAATGCATTTTAAGATGCTTTGAATAACTTTTTGGAAACAACTTAAAAGTGACTACCAAAGTATCTTAAAATAAGATGCCTCTTTTAACAGTGTACAACCAACAGTTATTATTTTTAGGAATTCCTTTTTTAAGTATAAGTTGTCAGTAATAAACATGAAACATGTGATAGAATTAAAATGAAAAGAAACCAAGATATGTGGGAGGTGTTATAAGAAGAGGCAACAGTGTTTTTTTTGTATAAAGAATGATAATTTTCAAATTATGATAGATTTATTAATTGCATTTTATAGACATTATCATTTAGATTACAAAATAAAAACAGAAAGAAGGTTTCAGAACAATTGTATACAAAACACAAAAAAGAAATGCAATAAATTGTAGGAAACTATTAACAAATATACTTTTATACTTTTTGTAATTTATAAACAATAATTATTTCATTACAATTTAAAAATCGTTGAAAACTATTTAAATACCATTCCTGATGATTAAACTTTTAAATTTTAGCGCAGGTTTGCAGAAAGATGTGTAGATATCTGCAAAAAATTGTTTAAACTTTTGTGAGATATGTATCAAGAAACGAAAGGTAAAATTTTTTTAAACATAACAATAAGAAATGTGTTTGCGCAATTAATTATCTTTGCAACACATGTTTCTATTTTAATTTAAAGATAAATTAATGATAGAACGTCCAACGTCCTTCCGGCAGGACCAAAAAGACTCAGGTGAGTCCGTCCGAAATCGCTGAATAAAACTAACATGGATTAACATAAACAAAAAGTAAAATATATCGTTGGAAAGGTGATGAAACAAGCTTTCAGCGCATGTAAATGTCGAGCTTGTAAGTTCAAACCGAAGAGCTGGGTAGCTTAAAGAAGTTGAATTTTCCAAAAATTCATGTAATTTTTAGTCACAAAATGATGAAACCCGGTCCTGCCGGCAGGACGCTTTTCGCTTTGTTTAAAAGGCTACCAAGCCTAGACATATAAATTTAGAAACTTGATATTAACATCATTGGAAAGCTTGTTTCATTACCTTTCCAACGATATATTCGTTTTTGTATTTATCTGCTTCCATATTAATTTTATAAAGAAACTTTGAAGAGAGTTTTTATTCAATTGGCCGCAATTTTGCTGATTAACATTAAAAATGAAATTTTTTAAAATTAAACAAATAGGTTTCATTCTTTGAACGTTTCTGAAGAAAAAGAGACTAAACCGGCCAAAATATATTGATTTTTGTGGATTTTACATTAAATTTACGAAAAAATGTTTTTTTTACTTTTCAGAAACAGCAAGTTTGAGGGCTTTGAAAAATGGTTTAATATTATTATTTTAAAAAGTCAAGTACATGGATTTTTTCGTCTTTTCGTCTACTTTAATCCCAAGGAGTTCCGGAAAGGAAAAATTGAATTCCCTTTTTTTAAAAGCCTAATTTTCGGAACATCCTTCCGGCAGGATGGGCGCTTGGACGTTCTATCATTAATAGTGTGTCAAATTATTCTACACCTACCCTCCATGTTGAAAGTTTTGAGTGGCTTTAAATATAATTTTGTTGCGTTTTCTATCTTTTTTGCACATTGGAACACCGAGAAACTTTCCATTCTTTAAATCAGCTAATCTTATTTCCTCAATAGCAATTGTTTTTCCCAATAAAACTATAAAAAATATTCATTTTTATATTTATTTAAAAAAAAAAATATTCTTAAATAATAAAAATTGATTTTTAGCAACATTTAGTTACAGAAATTTCTATAAAATTATGTTTCTTGTATACTTCTTTACAATCTTAAATATTAAACAAAAGTAAAAGAATTTCAAGATATTACCTGGGTGTGAATTTAGATTGTCCACTAAAGTTTAAAGGTTTGCCCAAGGTTGGACAAACCTTTACATGTAAAGTTTCGATTGCAAAAGTTTGCCCAACTTTAGAAAGTATTAATGCCCTCACAGTTAGACCTATTTTTTAAGCAAACCATTACATAAGACTTAAAATTCTAGGTTAATCTAACTCTCGGCCATAGTCATCCTAATTTTAATAACTTAAATTTTCTGTTTGAACAAACTCAAAACTACTCAAGTGTAGTAATTTAAAACTGGAATTAGAGTTTTAGAAAGAAAGAATTTTTAAATAAGTGGTTAAAATTATATCAAATTCTTTCGATTAGTTTTCGAGTTACACTTCAGAAAGCCTTACCCAACTATTCAAAAGTATGGTTAACACAACATATATGCATTTGAGAAGGCTAATTTTGTTATGAATTACAGTTACAGAGTTCTGCCGACCATGAAAGTTTAAATCGTTTAAACTACATTCTAAAGAGTTTTGCTAAAAGTCAGGCCAACTGTGACCCACAGTTCATTCAACCATGAAAGTTTTAAGTAATTTAAAATACATTATAGAGTTTTGCCAAACGTCAGGCCATCCGTAGCCCAGAGTTCGGCCAAACGAAATTAAAAGTATTTTGAACTATATTTTGATGAGTTGTGTCAACCTTTGGACCCAAAGTAATGATTAGCTATCAAAGTCGGCTCAACTGTGAACACTGGTACTTGTCAAAGTTATAGTGCAATCTTGGTCCAATCTTTAAACTCTGGAGACCAACCTAAATTCGCACCTGTAAAGCTTTAACCCTAAGAGCACATACAGAGTCTGTGTGACCGTATCTTTTAGTTTAAACTTAATCTTTTAAAATTTGTATCACTTAGAAGGTTCTTTACCTATAAGTTATTGTTTTAGATTCTAGTTACACGTTCCAACAGTGTCTGACACCCAGTTTTCGATTTAAGATAATTTTATCAGTTAAAAAAAATTTTTTAATTATTAAGATTAAAAAAATCTTTACGTAACCTTTTTTTCTTCAAAACAGATGTACTAAGGTACATAGAAAAGTTTTCTGAAAAATAATAATATCATATTCCGACTTGGATTCGTAATAGTTTGAGGATTAATTACATAATTTTTTCTGTAATAAAATTTTTTAATGAAACATTTTTATTTATAGTTACTAAATCTTCAGCGTTTAAATAATATTAACCCCTTAACTGCCAGGTGAAAAACATAAAATTTGACCAAAATGCCAATAATTAAAAGTAATTCAATTTGTCTGAATCTTATTACTCAGGGGGCTTAAAGGTTGCTGATTACGAATCTGATGTCGGTTTTTCAAAATTCTAAATGGCGCATTTAATATGGTAGATGACGCTTTTAAAAATTGATTTAATTTACCTAAACTTTGTGATTCTGAGGTTTTCGAGGACTCTGACTACAAATCTGATGTTGTTTTTTGAAAATACAAAATGTCAGATCCAACATGATGGACAATTTTTTGAAAAAGCATTAAATATAACTAAAAACTAGTTTTTATTTTTAAAAAATTACATTATAGAAAATATGCTGAAATAAATTTAGGGGATGGATTTTAAGGACGTACGTTATTCATAAGAGTAATAACTGATGACAAAGGTGATGTTCATAAAAAAGTTAAACTAGAAAACTTAAAAACACTTAAACTTCGACACTTCAAAGTAAATTTTTAAAGTCTTTACTTTTTTTATATATTTTTAAAAAATAACTTTAAAAACAAAAATATTGTTTGAAGCTTGAAATTTTTGTCATCTATTGGCCCATGAATCATATGCAAGCGCTGATTACCCACGAATAAAAAGTTTTTAAAAATTTAAATTAAATTTTAACAAGACATAAATTGAAATATAATAAAAGGATCTCGCCGACATTTGTATATTTGAAATAGTACAAGTTTGGCTTCATCCATAAATTACGTCACACTTTTTAGGGGGGAGGGGACCTTTTCTTTTGTTATGTCACACTTTGTACTGTATACACGTGTCGAAAAGTTGCCCGAGTAAAAATTTAAACTCTCTTTTAGATCTCCAAAAACCTCTTTTAAGCCATTTTAACACTTCTGAACCCTCTTTTGAACCTGGAAACTGCTGAAATGGACATTTACGCACAATTAGACGTTAAAAGAGGTTGAAAAGAGAAGTAAGAAGGCTTAAAAGAGGTCCGAAAACAGATTATTAAAAATATTTCGAAAACTGAAATTGGAATTTTTTTTCATAAAGTTATATTCTAATTGCCCTATAGAAGATGTAAATAATAGTTTTTGAATGATTTCAATAAATCTATTTGCATAGATAGAAATTAAAAAAATTTAAATTTCACAAATATTTGAAATCCTCTTTTCAACCTCTCTACATCGGAATATGGATTTTTCCGCATCGTTTTCAGGTTCACAAGAGGTTTAAAAATAGAGGGTCAAAAGAGGGTCTAAATTTTGACTCGGATGGGTTCACTCTTTTCCACCAATAGACTTTACGACCTTTAGCCACTTAAAGCTGTTATTAAAACGTTTGAAAATTTAATTAATAGCAGATATTACAAAAATTTGTTACACATTATAATAAGAAAATTACAAATGGTAAATCACAGTGGTGAGACTCTATGGCTTGCGATCACCGAGGTTAAGCAACATTCAGTGCGGTTAGTACTTGGATGAGTGACCGCCTTGCTGTCCGCTATAGCGCGGTGTTTTTCTCACTACTTTCGTGATTTATCAAGCGGGAGGTTTGACGTCAAGGTATAATGATGTGCACTGTCGATTATTGTCCGGTACACACCATTAGAACTTGACTGTCAATAAAACCGTTTGTACTCAGGAGAGGTTTTCTACAATTTCCCTCTCCTCTGACGAGAAAACCTAATTAACAGGTGGTCCAGGCAAATGCGAGTACTCCTAATAGAGCCGGCTGTAGATGCAAATTAGGTTAATATTTAAAAAAAATTATGTAGAATGGTTATGCTTAATCCAAAAAAGTATTTCTCGGGGACTCTTGTCGAAGTGCGTAAGGCCAATAGGGCAGAAGTATAAACAATAAAAAAAATTAATAATAAGAAAATTGTATAAATAAAAATATCAAATATATTTGTTTTTCAAATATTAAAAAATGTACTAATTATAAGAGTAACTTTATTTATGTAAAATTAGATATTGACAGTGATTCATTGTGGAAAAATTTATTAACGGGGGTTTACGAATTGTGACGTTGTATAGAGGGAGGGGGTTCCTTCAGATGTTACGCAGTGTGAGAAAGGGGGGGAGAGGGTCAAAAATGGGCTAAAAACGTGTGACGTAATTTATGGACGAAGCCTTTTCAATATTATATTATTTTGTAAAAATGACTGTTTTTTAGATTTATTGAATGATTTTCAAAAAAAGAACGCTATTATAGATGCACCATTTTGAATTTTAAAAAACTGAAATCAAATTCGTATACAGTATCCCTAAAAATCCACAAGTAATTAATTTTAGATAAATTGGAACAATTTAAAAAAAAACCGTCCGACATATTAGATCCGCCATTTCGAAGTTTAAAAAACGACATCATATTCCTGTGTAGCGATACCAAAAACATTCTTAAAACTAATTGTAAGCAATTTTAGACATTTTTAAAATGAAACTGCATGTTTCGTTCAAAGCAGTTAAATTTGTTCATAATTTTGAATAATGGACACATTTTTTTAAATTTAAAAACAGAAAACATCTAATCTTTTGCTAGCATATTTACCCCATGTTTTGTCCATAAATTAAAATTGCAAATTTTTTACTATAAAAGAAGAAAAATTCTAATTTTTTGCTCCAATGTTTTCCGCATGTTTTGGCTGTAATTAAAAATTGCAAATTTGATTACTGTAAAAAAAATAAGAATTCCGATTCTTAGCTTCCACATTTTCCCCATGTTTGTTATGCCCATAATTCAAAATTGTAAATTTTTTTACTCGAAAAGAATGAAAAATTCTAATTCTATGCTTCCATATTTTCCCCATGTTTTGGAAATACTTAAAAATTGCAAATTTTTCTACTCTGAAGAAAGAAAAATTCCAATTTTTGCTCTAACATTTTTCCTTTCTTTTGACCATAATTCAAAACTGCAAACTTTTTTACAATTAAAGAAAGAAAGTTCTGATTTTTTGTTCCCATATTTTTCTTATAATTTGACCATAATTCAAAATTGCAAATTTTTTTTACTATAAAGATAGAAAAATTCTGATTTTTTGATTCCATATTTTCTTCATTTTATGTCAATAATTCGATATTACAAATTTTATTTTATAGAAAAAGATTATGATTTTTTACTCCCATATTTTCTCCATGTTTTAGATATAATTAAAAAATGCTAATTTTTATACACTAAAAAAATTAGAATTTTTTTCTACCATATTTTTCATATATTTTGACCATAAATCAAAATTGCAAATATTTTTACTTAAAAAAGAAAAAAAAATTGGTACACTTAAGTATTTTAACGCGTAGATTGCACGAAAAATATAGCGAACGTGATTGGAGTTGATCTTCATACAGTTTTCCGCAAAAAACATCAAATTTTGTCCGTTTTTCGCAAAAAAAGGTATGTAACCCCCCCCCCACCCTGGCGCTCACAGTTTTTTTATCTAGAAAAATGAAAATTGATACACTTTTGTATTTTCACGTGTAGATTACAGGATAAGTATAGTGGAAATGATTAGAATTAATATTTCTTACGTTTTAAGCTGAAACCAAAATTTTTTCTTTCAATTTTTGATAATAATTATACATATGCTAGTTTTCTCAATTCTTAATCTAGTGGACTGGCGTTATACATTTTTATTTATTTTGTCGTGCAGATTTAAACAAACATGCAGAAAAAATTGTTGGAGTTCATCTTGATATTTTTTTTTGCGAAAAACTAGAAATGTTTTTTTATTAAAAAAAGTGTGTATGCCCCCCTTGGTTTTTACAATTTTTAGCCTATTGAACTACAGTTTTGCTTATTTTATGTATTTTCATGTGTAGATTTAAAGAAAAATACACCGAACATGAATGGATTTGATCTTCATATTTTTTTCAGGAAAAAACACAAAGTTTTTAAAAATTTCACCAAAAAAGCGTGTTTTTTACCCTAGCACAAACAGTTTTTTATCTCAGGAGATGAAAATTGGTACACTTGTATTTTCACGTGTAGATAACAATGGAAAATCTTTAATGATAGAACGTCCAACGTCCTTCCGGCAGGACCAAAAAGACTCAGGTGAGTCCGTCCGAAATCGCTAAATAAAACTAACATGGATTGACATAAACAAAAAGTAAAATATATCGTTGGAAAGGTGATGAAACAAGCTTTCAGCGCATGTAAATGTCGAGCTCGTAAGTTCAAACCGAAGAGCAGGGTAGCTTAAAGAAGTTAAATTTTCTAAAACTTCATATAATTTTTAGTCACAAAATGATGGAACCCGGTCCTGCCGGCAGGATGCTTTTCGCTTTGTTTAAAAGGCTACCAAGCCTAGGCATATAAATTTAGAAATTTGATATTTACATCATTGGAAAGCTTGTTTCATTACCTTTCCAACGATATATTTGTTTTTGTTTTTATCTGCTTCCATATTAATTTTATAAAGAAAATTTGAAGAGAGTTTTTATTCAATTGGCCGCAATTTTGCTGATTAACATTAAAAATGAAATTTTTTAAAATTAAACAAATAGGTTTCATTCTTTGAACGTTTCTGAGGAAAAGGAGACTAGACCGGCCAAAATATATTAATTTTTGTGGATTTTACATTAAATTTACGAAAAAATGTTTTTTTTTTATTTTTTATAAGCAGCAAGTTTGAGGGCTTTGAAAAATGGTTTAATATTATTATTTTAAAAAGTCAAATATATGGATTTTTTCGTCTTTTCGTCTACTTTAATCCCAAGAAGTTCCGAAAAAGAAAAATTGAATTCTCTTTTTTTAAAAGCCTTATTTTCGGAACATCCTTCCGGCAGGACGGGCGCTTGGACGTTCTATCATTAATGTTTCATATTTTATGAAGACAAAAATTTTTTACTTTAATATATTTTTAATAATAATCGTTTAATCATATTTAAAAAAAATTATTCATTTTAATTTCTTTAATGTATTTTAATTTTCTATTCCCATAGTTTCCCCATATTTTGTCAATAATTCGAAATTGCAAATTTTATTTTGAAGAAAGAAAATTTCTAATTTTTTGATCCTATACTTTTCCTATGTTTTGAACATAATTCAAAATAGCAACTTTTTTTACAATTAATAATGGAAAATTCCGATTTTTTCCCACCACATGTTTCCTATGTTTCGGCCACAATTCAAAATTACAAATTATTTTACTCTGAAAAAAGAAGAATTATGATTTTTTGCTTACATATTTTTCCTATATTTTGGCCATAATTCAAAATAACAAATTTGTTTATTATAAAAAAAGAAAAATTCTGATTTTTCGCTTCCATATTTTCCCCATGTTTTGTCCATAATTCAAAATTGCAAATATTTTTACTATATAAATAGTAAAATTCTGTTTTTTTCTTCCATATATTCCCCATGTTTTTGACAAAGTTAAAGAAACAGAACAAATTAATTTTTTTGCACTGATAGTTTACCCATTATTTTGCCAAAGTAATGAAGTATATGGAAAACGCTCATAAGCAATAGTTCGCTAGATTTTGCCCATACTTAAAACATGGCTGGAAACTTATCAACTATGGCAAAAATATGTGTCCATGTTTTGACTGATTTCGCTTTCTTTTGCCCATAGATTAAACACTTATTTTAAAATAAATTTAAATAATAACTTTTTAAATGGTAGAATTTTCAAATGTAAACAGGTTACAGTGACTCTGAAATATGGCTCCTGTTAAAAAAGGTGTATGCTCTGAGGGTTAAAAAAGTAATTGAAAATTATGTTTATAATAATAATAATTTTAAAAAATGTAAACACACCAATAAATTTCCAAATTCCCGGATGCACGCCTCCTAATTTTTCCTTTAATCGGCTATTCAAAGATTCGCAGAGGTTATTTGTTCGATGAGGTCGGTCACCAATGCAAAGAACTTCTTTTCTTCGTCCCCAATAAGATATTAAATACTTCAGGAATTTGAACAATTTTTTGTGGAACTTTCTATCATATTCTTTTATTTTATCCTTTAGTACTTTGATGCCTCTAAAATAATGACTAGAAGGCGCCAAAGCAAGGCAACACGCCATATTTAAGAATGATTTATCAGCATCTCTCAAACCTAAATTTTTCCATCTCTTCCTAATAGCCTATACAAACAGAGAAAAGCGATTATGCTTCATGGCCAATAAAACTTGCAGCAACACTAGAGATAACGAATATAAAAGTAGAAAGAAATCTATTTTTCAAAATAAAAAATTATATTTATTAAATTCTAAAGTACTATTGATATATTAGAAGCCCTAAGGTAATAATATAACCTTTTTGGAATGAAACCAACACCCATGAACTTTGCAATTTGGAAATAATTTTTTTATTGCATTTTTTATTGCATCTTCAAAATCAACCATGACGTGTTTTAAGCCATTTTTTAAATTCGGACAGAGCATTTGTAGTTTTTTTAAAACAGCATTATACAAAGCTGTAGTTCGTTTGGTCATTAATATAAATACTGCTCCAACACTCTGCAAAGAAATTATATAATAAGACAATTAAAAAAATTATTTTCCTATTAACCCTTTAGTAACCATGTGATTAGCAAAGAAAATATAAAAAAGCTTATATTTGTATCCCAAGTACAAAATGCCGAAACTATAGAAAAAAGGTACAGTAATGTCTGTCATAAAATGTCAAAGAATTATAACATATAATAGAGGGGACCCCAACGTGGCCACCCATCTTTTG
The DNA here is from genome assembly GCA_032873175.1 of Leptopilina drosophilae. Lineage (NCBI taxonomy): Eukaryota > Metazoa > Arthropoda > Insecta > Hymenoptera > Figitidae > Leptopilina > Leptopilina drosophilae. Next base: position 44,222,914 of record CM065483.1, read on the forward strand.
AACGACTGTAATTGTAACGTTAAAATATTTGTAATCAGTTTCTTATAAACAAATTATGTAATTGAAGTTTTTTCAAGAACTGAAAGCGCTATATGATATTACGCATAAAACTACCAAGAGAATTTGTTTACAGTCCGGAAGCTAGCGACCAAAACAACTATCTCATTTCATACCGGCTGAAAATTTGAGTATAGATTACTGAAGACATGTAAATAACAGAAACCCACGTCTGACAGGCCAGTGCTGGAACAAGGGGCGGCGGCAGGGGGGCGAATAGGTGAAAAATAATGTAAAAATTTCTCATTTTTTACCGATTAAAACCTTTAGAAATCGAAAGTTGACATCTACACTAGTGTAAAAATGATGCGTCTGGCAATCGTGGGGTGCGACAAAGCACGTCTGACAAAGGGTTTAACAAGTAAAAAAAATGAAAAACTAAATTAATGTTAAATTAAAGTTTACATGTAAACAAGTATAAAAATGTAAATCGCATCTGGCAGTTTTTCGAAAATATTCTTTCAGAAAGACAATGAAAAAGAATAATATTATTTCGCCCCACCCCACGATTGCCAGACGCAACCATTTTGACACTTGTTTGGATGTAAAGTTTCGATTTATGAAGGTTTCAATCGGTATGAAATAAGAAAAATGTAGGTTATTTTTAACTATTGACTCATATGCCATATCTTCAAAGGGCTGACATACTTTGCCCCACCCGAGAACTGCTAGACGTACATTTTTACACTCGTGTAGATGTCAACTTTCGATTTCTAAAGGTTTTAATCGGTAAAAAATGAAAAATTTTTACATTATTTTTCACCTATTCGCCCCCCTGCCGCCGCCCCTTGTCCCAGCACTGGCCTGTCAGACGTGGGTTTCTGTTATTTACATGTCTTCAGTAATCTATACTCAAATTTTCAGCCGGTATGAAATGAGATAGTTGTTTTGGTCGCTAGCCACCAGACTATTAATTTTTTTGTCAAACCTCCTCTTGTTAACAAATTTTTAAAAATTTGTCTCAGGACAGAATCCGAATATCTATTACTTTTCTATAATTTATTTCTTGTTCGCATGGAGACTAATGGGATAACGATAAAGAACTGTTTCAATATACCTTGTCTTTTACGCGCATAATAATGGTATACAATTGACAAATTCTTGCAATCTTTGGAGTAACCTTTTAGTAAAAGTAAAACGATAAAATTAAAATTATTTCAATTAGAATAATAGAAATAGTTAATAATAGTGAGTTTTCTATATGATTATCAAAATTGGCTCCATTTTTTTACAATATCTATTTGAATTAAAGTTATTTATTATTGTGTTATAATTCCTAAAAAATTAGATCATTTAAATTACAAATGAATCTCTTCAACATGATAATAATTATTTCCAATTTGATTTTACAAAATTAAAATTATTTGGAAAATTGTTTAATTTATTTTTTGAAAACTGAAATAAGTTCCCAGGTGCGATTTTTTTGTCGGTCCAAAGTTGAGCTAAATCCTCGTGCCAGAGGATGGTTTAACCATACAGATGATAAATAAACCAATGGACATTAGTGGCGATGGTTGACTTGAAAAACTTATAGTTTTTTTTAAGGATTGTAAAAACTAAAGGAAAGAGATATTTGTAAAAACTTTGATTGGTAATTAAACATATTAAACATTTTACTTTGAAGTAATAAAAGTTAAAATAAAATATTTTTATAACAATCTTCAAATTTAAGCTTTTAAAAAAATGCATTTGGCGAGGAGAATTCTCTTCCGCTATTAGCTTTAAATTATTTTTAATTCTGTTCCGTAGTAATAATTAATTTTTATACTAAAAATCGTTATCTGAAGAATTTGTTACAAAACAAATCTTACGTTGTAGAAGTCTGTGAATAGACATTTTCGTAAATGGTTTAAGATGTGTTTCCGACAATTTCTAAATGAAACTATTAAATGTTATTTTAACCTTTTTTCTATTGATTATTGCAAGAACCTAAAGGAACAAATATTGTGTACTATTCGCGTCAACACGCCTTGGGATTAAGAGCTAGGCCAACTGTCAGAACACACTCACTTATATACCAACTAGATTTGCGTTTCTACAGAACGACTTTTGAGGTTAAGAATACTCGCATTTGCCTAGACTACCCGTCAATGGGTTTTCTCGCCAGAGAAGAGGGAAACTGTAGAAAACCTCTCCTGAGTACAACCGGTTTATCGACAGTCGAGTTCTAATGGTGTGTACCGGACAATGATCGACAGTGCACATCATTATACCTCGACGTCAAACCTCCCGCTCAGATTATCTCACATGCCGGAAAAATCCAAGCCAAATGGGCGCGAACCAAGTACCTTTGGTCCGCCCATCAAGCCAGGCATCTATCCGACCGAGCTAATCTGTCGGTAAACACATTTTGGGTTTTTCCAATTTTGTCAACGTCAGTCAAAATGAGATGTTGACAATGTTGGAATTCTTTCAAAACGACAGAGTTGCCAAATATCCAATGTGAAGGTATTTGCTTCCCCTTTGAGGGAAGTAAGGACACTTATTGTCGATCGTCCACTATAGATCGCGGATCTAACGTCTCCAACCAACGAAATTGTATATGAACTACGGTTAACCCATTAAGTCCCATGAAGAAACCAGTTATTGTAATAAAAAACTAAAAATTGCATTTATTGGCAAATGAAAAAAAATATAACTGGTTTTTTTTTCATTTGCCTATGAATCCAATTGTTAGTTTTTTAAAACAATGGCTGATTTGTTCATGGGACTTAATGGGTTAAAATATATGTATTGAATAAACGTGACTGAAGTTTTATTGAATTCACCTAATTTACATAAACAAAAAGTCAATATCAGACTTACCAACATATCTGATTTTTAAATTTTTCGTTCAATTTCAAAGAAATCATAAGCAGTACAAAAAAAATTCTATTACATTATTTTTTTTCTTTTTGCCGCATTCCGAACACTTGTCAATGAATTTACAACAGTTTTCATGTAAGTTTTTAAAAAAATATATTTAACTGTTTATAAAATTTAAAACATTTAAAATTATTTTTGCAATAGTGCGAAATTGGTTCATCAAGTAATATTTTAGTTTAAAAATCTTTACCAGAGTGTTAAATAGTAATTTCTTCAATAAAACGTGCATTTCTAAACCAAATTCATTTATTCCTTTACTTTGATAAATTAAACAGCATGGCCATCTCACCTGATTATATATGTCAAACGTTAACATTAATGATTAAATAAATAAAATATTTTTGTCTTTGATTATTAGGTTATATAAAAGCGTGCGTTATGTACTTTTTAAAAAATCTTGAGTTCTAGAAATAGGTTGAAAAATAAGAATGTAACAATGAGAAACGTGAATTTCTTCAATTTTTCAGAACAACGGAAAAAATAAAGCAAATTTTGTAAAATATTTGAATTGGCCATCTCCCCCAGACAACTTTAAATGTATACAAAAGCTATACAACAGTCAGATTAACAGTAGCCTACAGTTCAGACGACCATGAAAGTGTAAGTCAATTCAACTGCGATTTACAGAGTTTTTTTAAACACTACACCAACCGTGTCCTTGAGTGCAGCCGGCCAAGAAAGTTTAAGTTATTTAAACTGCGATTAATAGAGCTTGCCAACCATGGCCTAGAATTCGGCTGACTATAAAATTGTAAATAATTTAACCGGTGAATTATATGTTGTGCAAACCGTCGGGCCAAGCATGGTCTAGAGTTCGGCTGATGAACTTAATAAAGTTAGGCCAACCTTGAGCCGACTTTCAAAGTCTGTCGGCCAACCTAAATTCACACCTGGGATTTTTAAATTATCAAAAATTAGAAAAAAATACTTTTTGTTATAGAGATTTTAAAAATATGTTTGCATTAAAAACAAAATTGAGCCGCTGGATCGTAGAAGGGCACGTAAAAATTTTTTGACCAAAATCAAAGCTCTTCTAGACACTCAAAATTCAACTTTTGAGTTTAAATATTCTGAATGCATATCCTTAAAGGAAAAAACATTACGCATATAAAATATTTAAAGTTAAAAGTAAAGTTTTGAGTGACCTGAAGGATTTTGATTTTAGTGAAAAAAATTTACGTGCCCTTCTACGATCCAGCGGTTCAATTTCTAATTTAATTTACTTTGAAAGTCCCATCCATATATAGTTCTTCCTGCTCATTTAATGTCTTTAGCAATTCCGTGCTAGAAAATATTATAGCACGTTCTCTGCCAGCTCTAACAATTCCTTGATATATATGGTTTATTTTCTCGTTTTCCCTTATACTATCGGCCAGTTCATCTAAATTATTAAATTGCTTGTAGCCCGCTTTTTTACGATGACGAATCATCATTTGTTTCATATGTCGCCATTCTAATGAAACTGTCTTTCTATTATTATTAAATCTGTAAAATTTTAAAAAGCATGTTTATTTTCAAGTTATAAGCACAAAAATATAAGCTAACAAGTATTAAATGCCAAAATTGCAACAACGAGTACTCAAAACGTCTCATTGCTGAATCAATTGGATAATCAATTTTTCCAATATTGGGTCAAGTGTCGGAGTAATAATACTGTGCAACAAAAAAGCAATGATTTGTCTTTTGATTTCAAAATTATTTTCTTCATTGAATGTTTGCGTATTAATGAATAAGAAAATATTAACAAAAAATTGATAATTACTCTGTCCCTTGAAAAAAGAAAGAAAATATTGCAATTAGTAAAGAACATTGTTGTTACACTTTTAAAAAAATTTAAGAGGAGCCATTATATCCCCGCCCAAAGGTGAAATTGCCCACTACCTGGGCATATTACATTAACAAAGAAATTATAATAAAGAACATAAAAAAATTATTATTATATTTATGGGGCTAAAGCTGGCAAAAAATTATTAGCACATTTTTGAAAATTTTATGCTTGCAATAAAACAAAGGAAGATATTGGAAAGAAATCAATACAAATAAATATTTATAGAAATATTTAATCCTAAAAGGATTTTAATGCCTTTTAGTTTTTAAAAATCAACCCAAGAGCAAAAACCAGTGCGGCCCAACAGTGGCCCAGTATTGGTAAAACTAGGAGTGAATCATGTCAGACAATATTGTCCAACTTTGCGCCGACTCTTGGGATGTTATCTGTAGCTGAACGTCGAAAGCCAACAAAAGGCATCCATTATTGGCCCAATATTGGAGCCGTTTTTTGCCCAATGTTTGTTTTTCAGTATTGAACAACACTCGACAGACATTAATGGCCCAATATTGGCTACCATTAATCCCCCAATTTTGGTAAAGAGAAAGAAAATAAAATTATTATTTTTTTAATTATTGGTCTGGTCTACGTTCCATTATTGACTATTATAATTTGCCATCATTAACAAAATATTTTTGCCATTAATGTGACACTACACTGTAAAAATAAGTATCTTATTTGATATCTTAAAATGAGACGTAAGATGGGAAAATGGTAGCTTATACATATTGAAATTAGATGTTTTCTAAATTATCTTACGGAGTTTTAAGATGATTTATACGTCTTAGAAGTTTCTTCTATCTTAAAAAAGTAAGATACTTCTGTAAGTTTTTTAAAGTATCTTAAATTAAGATGTTTCTGTCTCAATAAGATGCTTAGCGATAAGTTACTTGTAAATTGTAAGATGTGAAAACAATTTAAGTTAATAAAACCTAAGATGCATAAAATGTCTTACATATAAGCCCATACTTAACATCAAAACTTTTTTCCCAAAAATATGCTAAAAAGGGGAAGGAAGATAGTTTTAACATCTTAAATTAAGATATTTTAAATGACTAAAAAGTAACTACTATAACATCTTAGAAGTAAGTACAAAAACATCTTAATTAAGATATTTCTTTTTGCAGTGTACTGAGCCAACCTACGTTTTAATATTGGCAATTAAAATTTTCTATTTTAGATACAACATTTTAGTCTTTAATGATCTAATAATGTTCCATTATTGAGCCGAGGTACATTTCAATATTCACAATTATAATTTGTCATCTTTGATACAATATTTTAGTAATTGATGTGCCAAGAATGTGCTATTACTGGGCCGAGCTATGTCCCAATATTGACAATTATAATTTGCCATTAAAGACCCAAAACTCTGCTCATTAGTATAATATTATTGGGCTTATTGGGTTATTTTCTAACAACAATACAGAACTTTATCCATTAATGTGACATTATTGGACCGATCTACATTCAATATTAACAATTATAATTTGCCACCGTGGATACAACATTTTAGCTATTAATGTGCTATTACTGTGCCGCCCTTCACAGTAAAAAGTAAATCTTATTTAAAATACTGTCTGAACTTAAACAGGTCCTGAAAAAGTAATGCCAGTCTTAATTTAAGCTCGGCTTGCGTGAAAATAAGGATAAGAAATATCAATTTAGAGTTCTTATATTCAGCAAGCTTTTACTCTTTAATTTCAGCAAAAAAATAAGATTTGAAATTAAACAAAAGCTGTCTTAAAAATGTTGCATCTTAAATTAAGGTACCTTTCAAGGCTGGAAATAAGACTTTCTTGTTACTATGTTGAGTCAATCTTCGTTATATCACTGACAATTATATTTTGGCATTAAAAATTGTTCAACTTTGCCGTGAAGGTGCCATTATTGGGCCGATAGTCGGACCAATCTGGGAAAATTGAAGTATCTAATAATTGGCGCCATCATTGTCCCAATAATCAGCCAAAACACGTCTCGTAATTGGCAGTATTAATTTGCCGTTATAAAATGTGCAATAGTAATTAAAGATCGGTACCATTATTTGCCCAGTACATATTTTAGCAGACATTGCTGTATCAATTTAGGGCAGTATTTACGGTTTTGGCATTTCACACTTGGGAATTAATTCATTAATTTAATAAGTAGCTTAAAGATTTGGAATTATCGATTTTTTATAGAATACTTTTGTTAGATGACTACAACCCAAAAATGTACATTTAACCCCCTGATAGTAAAATTAGTCCTTATAAATTGATTTTCGGTAAAAAAAACCCACAGCACCGAAACTCTCCTAAAAATTTTAGAATTTAAATATTTACTTGCAATATTCGAAATATTTATTTGCAATGTTTAGTGAAAATTGTGTAAATTTTTATATGTCCCGATTAAAAAATTGTTTAGCGCGAAACTTTCTTGAACATATCAATGAAATCTTCAGGAAATGTTCAAGAAATGTTCACACTAAACACTTATTTAATAGGGACATATAAATCATTACACAATTTTCACTAAACTTTTCAGTTAAATATGCAGAATATTGCAAGTAAATATTTAATAAATGTTTAGGAAAATTTCGGTGCTGTGGAGGAACTCAATTTTTTTGTAAATTCTGATCCTCAACTGAGAGAAAATTATTGGGGAAAAGCAAGAATTTTCTCTGCACTACATAAATCGAAATTTAAATCCTACTTTGATTCTAAAAATGTAGGGTCCCAAGTGCGAAAACCAACGCGGCCCAACATTGGCCCAGTATTGGCAAAGCTGGCATCGAGGCTTGACAAACAATATTGGTCCGACTTTGCGCCGACTCTTGTGGTGTTCAACACGGTTGGACGTCGGCAGCCAGATCTCGGCAGACATTAATGGCTGCCATTACGCCCCCAGTGTTGACCACATATAAAAAAAAATTTTTATTTAATTAACTAATTAACTGATAATATTTATACGGCTTATTTCCCTAAGTAAAACGCAAACTTACAAATATTTGAAAAATTCTTACCGCTCGCGGGGATACCTGAACCCGATGCACTACAGCCTAACACTCTGACCACTCTGTTACTCTGACGTGTAGTCGAGGAAGCAAAAAGGTTATTAAAACCTACACTACACTAGCCGATACTGTGTCATCATTGGGCGGAGCTACGTCCCTATATTGACAATTTTAATTTGCCATAATAGATACAAAATGTTAGAGATTAATGTGCCATTCCTGGGCCAAAATACGTCCCAATTCTGGCAATTATAAATTTCCTTCAAGGATACTGATACAATGGTACAATACATTAATAGTGCAAATTATAATTTTTCTTCAAGGATACAAAATTTTTGCCATTAAAGTGCAAACAATGTGCCATTAATACACGGAAAAAAATTTTTACTGTAGGGAACAGCTAATTTCGAAAATAAATAACATAAAGAATCTATTCAACTAATTCAGTGAATGATTTCCAATGCATTAGTCAAACTGTTTCTCTGATGTAGAGAAAATGAATTTCACTGTTCAGCCATATTGGAAATATTTGACAGTTTACCATTCTCATAGAAATTTCTCTAAAATCACAAATGTTTTGTTGTTTTCAAAAGGTAAAGCAAGAAATATCATTTTCGCTGGAGCCAAATCAGTGAAACTTATAGCTATTATAGTGATTGTTATCTCTACTTTAGAAGAACTTTTCTTAGCGTGTATACCAATCTTCGTCACATCACTGTTAATTTAATTTGGACATTAAAGATTGATCAACTTTGCCAATATTGTGCCGTTATTGAGCCAAGCTACGCCCCAATAGTGCAAATTATAATTTTTCTTCAAGGATACAAAATTTTTCCCATTAAAGTACCATTAATGTGCTTTTAATGGGCCGATCTTCGTCACATCATTGGCAATAAAATTGAATTTTAAAAAATTTTAATATGAAAATTCATGCTATGTTTTTAATATTTGTTTTTTTCTAAAAATTTAACTAGACTCCATTTTGAAATCAATTTTCATTAGAAAATTCTACGAGAATTCAATTATTTTAATACAAAAGTAAATATTTTATTAAATAACTAAATGTTTCTTAAAATTTAATTATAAGAATTAAATTACAAAAATAATATTAATTTATTCAATAAATGTTCATAATATTTTTGTAGAAAATTCTAAATTTTCATAAGGAAATAATTTACATCATTTCTATTTCTTAACTACAATTGCTAAAAGAAAAATTCAAAGACTTTTAAGAATAAAAGAAAGAAACGTTTATAAATTCCATTTGTCAATTATAAAATTTAATTGAAAATGAAACAGAAAATTTTTGAATTTTTAGAAAATAAAGGAAAAGATTTTATTAAATAATACAATGTTCTGTTACGCTTATTTAAGAATTTAATTGTAAAATTATTTAAAAACATCAATAACTTCTTTTTTAAATAACTATTTAATTAAACTTTTTCAAAAAAATTACATCTTCAAAATTGCCAGTTGAAAATATAGAAAATACAAATTTTCAAATATTTTAATTTGAATCCATTTCAATCTTATTCAATGATTTAAATGCAAAGTAAATAATTAATTGAATAACTGAATTTTTCTTAAAATTGAATTCTCAAAAAAAAATTTATCATATTAAAATGCAATTAATCTACCTTTAATGGGCCAATCGTCATCACTTTACATTTAAAAATAATATTGTATGTTTTCATACTTTTGTTGCTTGTGGTGTCGTAGAACCTTATTTTCTGTTAAACAAAATGTTGGATTTTATTTTTAAGCGTTGTTTTTCAATTTTTTAGATGAATAATGAATGAATAAGTTCTTAATTTGTTGGTTCTAAATTTTCTGGCACTTTATTATATATAAAATTTACAATTTATTTTTGACTGAAAAGATTGACCAACTTTACCGTGAACGTGCCCAGTAATCGGATGAGCAGGTCACGTCATTAGTAATAATATTTTTCCAAGTACAGTTTCGTTATCTTGGTTGTTAATGCGCAACTATTGGACCAAAATTCGAATTAGCCATTATGGCACAATAATGAAACGATTTGAATGCCAGTTATGGTTCTGTAATGTTTTCCAATATTTTGACAAACATCACTAGACCAATTTTTTACCGTATTGACAATCTTGGCATTTCGCACTTGAGGAAGTGTAAATCACATACATTGATAACCTACGATTGGTTTTCTTTAATTACAACTGTTTACTTACTCAAGACAAACTGTGTCATATATGTTCCTTAATGAGAAAGTCATTGTTAAACATCGTTTCTTCATTTCATTTTTAGCAGCAGCATTGTTTTCCGCATATTGATTAGGAGAACAGGTATGAGGTTTGGGGTATGTGTAAACGCCTCTAACTTTTTTTAAAGTACCCTTACAGTACCCTTGACTTTTATTTGTCCGATAACAACATCTACAGACAAGTATGCTTTTAAATATTTATATATTAATTAAGATATATCGCTAACTCTTTTACTTAGAACAATAGATTGTATTTAAAAATTCTTAAAATTTGGAATGATAATGTTCCTTTATGCAAACCTACTAATTGGTAAAATTTTTATAACGTCTTATCGTTTGTAAAGTAATATTAGTAGGTATTTATAACATCATTATTACATTATGATAAAAAATTTAAAACATATTATCTCGCAAAATGCTTGCATGGAGAAATATTTATTCAAAATTTCAAAAAAATTTAAATAAAATCAGTTTCTCAAGTATAAAAATAAACGAAATACCTTTAAAAAAATGAAAGACATGTTTGTGTAAATTATGTGTTAGCTTGATAAAACTATTAAAGTAATCCACTTTTGAAGAAAATTAAACATTTTTTTGCATTGAATAAATAAGTTTCATATAAGGAGACTTCATGCTGCGAAATCGACTAAAAAACATATTTTAAGAAATTTGTCCCAATTCTGAACACACTTTGAGTGCATTATTCTCATGCACTTTGACCTCAATGTGTTTAATTTCAATGCACTTTAAAGTGCATAAAATATAAAATGCATAAGAATTACACACTTTGACTTCAAAGTGCATGAGAATAATGCACTTCAAAGTGTGTTCAGAACTGGGACAATCAAAGTGCATGAATTTTACTCACTTTGATTTACAGTGTAACGTCTACGCAACCTGACGCGCAGCTAGTTCTACTGGCATTTCTCATATAGACTGCAATTATTGTTTTGACATTTTTGTGAATCTTGATATTGTAAGAATGTGATAAAAAAGTAAATTTTTTAATTATTTATAAAAGAGATAAATAATATTTATTAAATCGACCATTTTTAAATTGTGTCAATTATTTTTTAGTGAAAATAGAAATTATATCATAATAATAGTAAATAATTTTCTTAAATTTTATATTCGATAAAAATAAATTCGTAAAGTTAGACATTCTGCATTTTGTGAATTCGATAAAATAGTTATTATGCTCTTTTCAATCTGATACAAATAGATGCAACCAAAAAGTAACAAGTGACTCAAATTATGGCGCACTTACACCTTTAACTACTACCTGATTGCGGGTTGTCATGGAAAGCACATAAGAGAGTACACTGAGAAAAAAATACTGTTGGTTTAATAGCACCGATGCTATTGAATTTAAATTTTTTGACGCAATAATTTCTGTATTGAATTAAGAAAATATTTGTTAAAATATAATAATTCATAATTTAAAACTAGAAGCATAATGTTGTCTAATAAAACATGCAAAATGGTTGAGATGAGGGGTTGATACAATTTAATTAAAAAAATATTAATTTGTTTGAAGTAAATGTTGCAATTACTTTAAATAAAACTTTGTTAAATTAATAAATAGTATTTACAATTTGTATAGATGTACATTTCAGACGATGCAATATGCTTTTGAATAAATAGCACGTGCTTTTGTTATTACAAACTTTGTATTCATATATGTTCAAAAGCAAATGCTTTAAAATTGACAGCACCATGCTATAAAATTTACAGTACCGTGCTATAAAATTGACAGTACCGTGCAGTAAAATTGTAGTCATACTTATTTGAGTTAAAAGTATTAAATATTGTCTTATTTAAATTAATAAATTTGCAAAATTTCATGTTAATATTTTGGAAATACTTGAAAGAGGAATTTTAAATTTAAATTTTCCCGGGAATATGTCTTTGTTTTGTAATTGATTACTAAATATACACTATACACACTTAAAATATTAATTTTTTCTCTCACAAGCGGTGATAGTTTCATCACTTTTGTCTATAAGGAAATTCAAATCAACATCATTTAAATGTATTATGATGTTAAGTATATGTTACAATAAAATTTAATTTTAGGTTGAGTTGTAAACTTATAAGTTATATCTCAAATTGTATATATTGTATGTAGAATTATAAAAAAAATGTATCTTGAAATAGGTAACAAGATGTAAAAGAGCAAAAATATGTCTATTTCTCAAAATATTTTTATCAAAAGAATAATATTTTATATTTGAAACTATAGAATTATACTATGAAATTGAATTTTAATTCATTAAAATCTAAAGTATGATGTATTCTTTTTAAAATTATGTGTTAGTCAAACTATAGCATCATGCTATGAAATTGATAGCATATTCTCTTGATTTGAAAGTACATGTTATTAAATTTATAACATATTTAATAATAGGCATGAAATACATTTCTTGATATTATAGCATTTTTCGTTAATACTATAATTTCTATAATAATATTATATAAGATTTATTTAAATCTATAGTGCAGTAATCAATAGCACATGTTATTGAACCAACAGTATTTGTAATCGAACGATATTGAATATGTCGTTTATTGCGACAAACAAATATTTCATTGATTCAATAGAATTTTTTCTCAGTGTAAGAGAGTCAAATAATATATTTCCTCTCCTTTAGTCTAGTTGCATCACTACAACTGTGAGTGCGTCTTTTATAGAAGTTTTCTAATTACACTAAACATTGTAACATTGATTGAACTTTGTTTACGTTTACCCAGGCAGAAAAGTCGGTGGTGTGCCGATGCCTACGACCGGTTCGACACCGGCCCGGTGGTAAAGTCGGACAATAACCGGTACCAGCACTATGGTACCGGGCCGGTTAATAAAAGACAACCGGCCCGCTTTCGGCATTCGATACCGTTTTTACACCGAGAACGTAGTTTTGCCGGCATCAAAATTAGTACCGGCCCGGTACCACTACTTGATACCTTTTTTACACCGGCGATGAACTTTTGCCGGCATCAAAATTAGTACTGGCCCGACACCGGCCTGGTACCACTACTTGATACTGTTTTTACACCAACGATGAACTTTTGCCGGCATCAAAATTAGTACTGGCCCGACACCAGCCTGGTACCACTACTTGATACCGTTTTTACACCGGCGACGGAGTTTTACCGGCATAATATTTTTGTGTCTTATAAAGTCTAAATTTTTAATTTTTTGAAATTTTTTTACACTATTCGGAAGAATAGGAAAATCAAATCTCTCGAAAACAAATGTTTTTTAAAATCTTTTTTTATATAGTTGGAAAAATTACATTTCATTAAACTCTATTAATTCAGCTTTAAATTGTCTGGGAAAATCACTCGAAAATCCAGGAATTTGTTACTGCTGAATTACTTGACACCCTATAATAACTTTGTTCGTTTAAAATAATTTTGGTCAGGTTATATTTGATTTATTGTTATAAAATTTTGATAATCTAAACAAGGTATTATATTAATTTCATTATACTAAGTTTCTGCAAATTGTTTCTATAAAGCCGGTACCGGGCCGGTACCATGCCAGCGTTTTTTCTTTAGCCTTAGTCCCAACGTATAATGACATTAACAAATGTTATTATAATTATTAACATTGACATTGCATTATTCAAACTGTCTTTTAAAAAAGGTTTTTTCTATAAATTTAGAACATTTTGTAATTAGTCCTGGTGTCACAGTTTATATATAAATTTTCCATTCACTTTTCATAAGGAGGTTTAGGTTAGCGGATGCGGCGTCGACTTTGCAGCCTGAGGGTCCTGAGTTCAATTCCTCATGTCTTCAGATTTTTCGTTAATAATTAATAATAATTCATATGTTTCAGCATTCTATTTAGTGTTTACAATTAAATTAATTAATAAATAATATTATTTAACGTTTAATATATGTAAAAATGTATAATAATAATAATTAATAATTTTTTTTACTACCGGCCCGGTATCGAGCCGGTGGTTTACCGGCACCGGGTCGGATATTTTCCGGGTTATCATTGTTGACTGGACCGGCTCTGGGCCGGTGGTAATGCCGATCTCACGCCGGCACCGGCCATTCCGCCCTTGGTACCGGCCCGGTACCAAGCCGGTCGTTGATTTCTGCCTGGGTACATAGTTTTAAAGTCATATTATAGAAAATTTACTATCTTCATTTTGCAATGTCCCTTATTTCCGAATTTTGCAACAAGTTTTTCGTAATTTTATTTAGCGGTCTCTCTGTGTATGTAAAATCGAAACTACTGATTAACATATATTTAAGAAAACCATTTACAATATTTCAATATATTATGTATTTTTATAATTTAAAAAAATTGTTATACTTCATGCATAAAAAATTGTAGAATATAAAAAATCAACAATTTAGATATTTTTTTTCATCTCTAATTGATCCAACAAAAATTTTGAGTTAAAATATTTAGTAAACTTATGAAATAGCATATATTTGTATAGTGTGTTTATATGTACATATATATATATAATTAATTTTATATAACCTGTAAATGATGGTTTTACATCTACTATCTTTGTGATATCCATAGCCCCCATGGTAAAATATCCGCATAATGCTAAAAAAATTTCTATAAATTTATTAATTATTCCTACAATAAAAAAACCAAATATAAAAATATAAAATATAAAATATAATATAAAAAAACAATAAAACCTCTACACAAAGAGATCTTTACGACTTCAGCGAAAAAACAAAGGGGGTAATTACTGGTTGAAAATTTGTACACTCTAATATGTACACCCAATTTTCTTGCTATTAGACGTATTATAGAGTATTACAGAACTATTACATGGTTTTGCCGATTATTATAAAATACTGCTTCTATATTATGTGACATTACACTAAATTAAAAATGTTCTACTACATGACTATTACGTAAGAAACGTAAACACTAAAACAAAAGTAAATACCCCCTTGGGAACAACGTATTTAACAACAGTTCCAACATGGTTTTTGTTCGCTGAGGTACAATTCTGGCCCAAGACTGTCTAAAATGATGGTGAGCAGCTCAATTCAGTAGAGGGGATGCCGTCTTTGGTCAGAAGCAGCCTATCAAAAGTTTGCTGTTGGCCCAAAGGTCCCTCATTGTATAAAAAATTTAAAAATAAAAAAATATTTATAACCCAAAAGTTCCCAAATCTATATAAAGACCTCCACGGAATAACGATCCATGGCACATTTTGACAGAATTGCAATTAAAATGAAAATATGTGCACGTATTATTGAATTTTTAGCCTAAATAACTGAAATAGTGTAATTAAATAAATAAAGAATATAATGTATTAGTTTTCATTAGATATTGTGGTTGCAATAATGATTTATGACAATTCTAAATTGAAAATTGTAAGCATTTTTAAATATTACATAGATCGTTATTCCGTGGAGGTCTTCAAATAATTTAAAAAACTGCTGAATTAACGTATTTTATTGAAAGTGAAGTGTTCAATGTTTAATTATCAATAAAAATTTAGACATAAATCACACTTCTAATATTTTTATATCTTTAAAATATGCAACTCTTGGGAAAAGTTTAATATATTTTTTTAACCAAAGTTTGAAACTACATTTTAACAAAAAAAACTCAACAGAAAACAGTCCACAATAGTAATTTCTTATTGTCCAAAAACCACTCTTTGGAATGGCGTTCCAAAAGATTTTATAAATAAACAAATTACAAATGTTTAAAAAAACATGAAATTTTTATGTTTTTTTTAGTTTTTTCAATTTTAGTGCAGGTATTAATCTTGGAATACATCTAACTGTCTATTAAACAGGGGTATTTCGAAAGAAAAAATTTCAAAATGGCGGATACAACATGGAGGACAAAATTTTTTAAAAAATCTATGGATTTGCTTGAAATGTGTTACTCGGGGGTTTTCAGGATCTCTGATTACGAATTTATAGTCAGATTTAGAAAATTGAAAATGTCGATTCCAATATGGCGGATAAAATTCAATAGGGCGAATAAAATGGTTAAAAAATAATTGGATTCACTTGAAAATTGTTACTCAGGAGTTTTCAAGGTCGCTGATTAAGAATTCAAAATCAGATTTAGAAAATTTAAAATGGCGGATCCAATATGGCGGATGAAATTCAATAGGGAGAATAAAATGGTTAAAAACTAATTGAATTCACTTGAAAATTGTTACTCGGAGGTTTTTAGGGTCGTTGATTACGAATTCAAAGTCAGATTTAGAAAATTCAAAATAGAGGATTCAACTACAGTATTAATTATTAGTTTATTTCAGTGTTTAAACAACTTTTATGAAATAAAAATAACACATAAACAAATTAATATTTTATAATAGTTTTTTTATACACTGGAATGAAATGAATTTCATTCAAATAATCAATTAACTTTTATTTTACTTAATTTCACATTTTATTTCAGTATATGAACAACTTCTGTGGAATTAAATAACATATAAACAAAGTAATATTGCGCAAGAATATTTTATACTGTCAAAAAACAGACTACTAGTACAAGCTTGAATCACAATAACACAAAAACAAAATAACAATATAAAAAAATTAACACCATTGTTTAAAAAATGCAAATCTAATCTATTTTTAGAAAAGCCATCAGCCATATTAAATTCGACATTTTAAATTTTTAAATTCTAACTTTAGATTCGAAATCAGCGACTCTGAAAAACCCTGAGTAACAACTTTCAAGTGAATCCAATTAGTTTTTATCCAATTTATTCGCGCTATTGAATTTTAACCTCCATTTTGAATTTTTGAAATGTGACTATACATTCGTAATCAGCGATCCTGAAAACCGCCGGGCAACACATTTTAAGCGAATCCACAGATTTTTGAAAAAATTTTGTCCGCCATGTTGTATCCGACATTTTGAATCTTTAAACTCTGACTTTGTTTTCGTGATAAGGAACATCAAAAACACTTAGCTTTCAAATTTTAAATAAATCTACAAAGGTTTGCGATTTTATTCACACGGCTATGATACTGTAAATAAAAATTCACTTTAGACGCCATTTTGTGTCCGACATTTTGAAATATTTTCTTTCGGAACTAATAGGGAATATATTTTTGACACGTTATATAGGAATTTTAGATGTATTCCAAAATGAATACCTGTAAAGAAATTGATGAAACTAATAAAAACATACAAATTTCATGTTTTTAGGGTTCCGTTCACCGTAGGTGTACTGACGGAACCATTATGAAATCACTTGTGTGTCCGTCCCAGCCACACAAAATGGGCTGCCGCCCCCTTTTAATTCTACAAATGTCAACCTAGTGAGCTGAAATTCGGTAGGGATCTTCAGTTTTAAGTGCAGATTATAGGAAAAATATAGCAAACACGGTTTACCCACACATTTGCGAAAGGGACAGGAAAAAAATTAAATTTTTTAGAAAAAATTGCAAAAAATGACCCTCTTAACTTGTACAAATTTCAACCTAGTGGTCTAAAATTCGATAAGGATCTTTAGTTTTAAGTGCAGATTACAGGAAAATTGTAGCGAACCCGATTGGCCTACATATTTGCAAAATAGATGGGAAAAAAATTGCAAAAAATTACCCTGTCCCCCCCTTTTAATTCTACAAATTTCAACCTAGTGATCTGAAATTCGGCAAGGATCTTTAGTTTTAAGTGCAGATTACAGGAAAATTACATCACGGAGAGAAAAGTTGTAGTTAATTCTACTTAACACGTTTAGTAAGTCAGTTTTTAGTAATAATAACTGAATATTTATTCACATTTAAAAAACATCGTTTAGTTTCGTTTTGTCGATTTTACTAAACAGTGTTGTCGAAGACACTGAATGTTTAGTTAAAGTCACTGAATACTGCGCAGTACACTGGTTTTTCAAAATGTCGAAATTGTGAAAAGTGATAATTGATCAGGAAATGAACGTCAAGGAATTATTGTGTAATAATTGGGGATTTTCGCAGTACGAAATATTCCCCTTGTAAAGAGAATAACGACAGGGAGCAAACGTTTTCGAATCTAATCCAAATGAAAAATTTCAAGGAACGTTTCATACAAAAATCAAATAACTGCAAATAGGATTGCTCAAAACCAAATTTTCTAACCTCAAAATTTTTATATTTATATATAAGCAAATAGTGAACATTACAAAAATTGAAATTTACAGAATAAAATTAAATGAAAACTACTGGTGAATATTGCTAATATTTGTATCCTTTTTCTGTATTTTGTATCATTCGCAGAAAACCTAACCTTTTAAAAATATGCAAATTAACTGCTTAAAATTTTTGTAAAAATTGTTTTTGTTTTCTGTTGAAGTATAAAAATTTCACGTTGACTTTCTACTATTTAAATTATTGCAAAATTAAATGTAAAAAACAATATTTCAATATTTTATACTGAACAGTTTAGTCTATTTGACTTTCTGTGCATTTGAATTAACTTTTTCCTGAGTAGTCACAATGACTCACGGTAAATCGTTAGGTATTAAAATAACACAAAAAAGGATTAAAATAATCCAATTTAGTGTTATTTTAATCCATTTTGGTGTTATTTTAATACCTAACGATTTACCGTGCTAAACGCCTGTTTAGTAAATCCTACTACTAGTTTAGTCAGTCCAAAATCAACAATTCTGTTTAGTATATTTAACTGCGCAAGTAGTTAATCTGACTACGCCCTTCTCTCCGTGTAGCGAACCCGATTGGACTACATATTTGCGTAATGGAAGCGAAACAAATTAAATTTTTTCGAAAAAATTACAAAAAATGACCCTGTCCCCCCTTAACTTCAACAAATCTGAACCGTGTGGGCTGAAATTGGGTAGGTATCTTAAGTTTTAAGTGCAGATTACAGGAAAATCATGGCGAACCGGATAGGCCTACGTATTCACGAAATGGAAGGAATATGGATTTTTATAGTCTTTTCTTGTCATCTACATGTACCCGTGTAGAAAAATCTTCTGGCGCTGGCCTGAGTCAGACCAGACCGTCTATTTTCCAAACTAGTGGCTGGCCTGTACACTGGTCTGGGGCTAGCCAAAAGTGTAACGCTAGAAACGGTCAGCCACAGAATAGACAGGCTATTCAGACGGTCTAGTCAGGCGCTAGCCAACCGCAAGATAGATATTCACTGTTTTCTAAATATAATAAAGCAGCCCTCCAACATCGTTTATTAAACGAAACATATGAGAAATTTATTTAAATTAAATGTTAATATAGTAAAAAAATTCATTTGTATTTGCAAACATGAAATAATTATTAACTTTTAACTTTCAATCAAATTAATGTTCACGACACAGAATAAACGCAAACCTATAACTAAATAAAATTTGACATTGCGGGGAATCGAACCTACGACCTACGGACTTCTAGCCTAACACTCTAACCACTACTCTATCGAAGCTACAAGAAAATAAATTTTAATTTTCGACACCTTTTACACTTACAATTAATAAAGAGTATTTAACTGTGTAATCACGAAACTACTGCAAGTTTCGCGTTATGGTACATAAAGAAAAATACCAAACCTTGTTATGGACTACATCATAGTAAATTTACCGTAAATTACCTAATAAATTTCCATAAATTACCGACGTTAAATTTTTTGTTCTAATTTGTGTTTTACATATTTTAATAAACTATCGTCAAAATGATTATAAATTATCGCATAAGTTTCCATACATTACCGCGGAAATATCCATAAATTACCATAAATTACCGACTTTCAATTTTTTTGATCTCGTTTGTCTCTTACATAGTTTTATAAATTATCGTCAAAACGTTTATAAATTACCGAGGAAATTTTCATAAATTACCATAAATTACCGACGTTCAATTTTTTTGTTCTCGTTTGTCTCTTACATAGTTTTATAAATTATCGTCAAAACGTTTATAAATTATCGAGGAAATTTCCATAAATTACCGACGTTAAATTTTTTAGTTCTCGTTTTTGTTTTACATAGTTTCATAAATTACTGTCAAAATGTTTATAAATTACCTCGAAAATTTCCATAAATGGCTGAAATTCAAAATTTTAATGATAATTTTTGCTTTACATATTTTTATGAATTATCGCTAACATTACTAGAAATTTCCATAAATTACTGCTAAAATTTCAATAAATTGCTAAAATAAAAATTTTTAATTGTAATTTATGTGGAACATATTTTTCAGTAATAATTCTGCGAGGAACTTTCTGGTTCCCTTAGTAAACGTAAATTAGAAATTCAAACGGTATTCTCTTTATAAAAATTTTAAACATTCTCTTTAAAAACTATTTTTTGAATGTTTTACAACTTTTTATACCTACACATTGATCTTAAAAAGTCGAAAAATGTTGTGTTTTTGGATAATCTTCTCCTGTGGAAAATATTAAGTGGAAGAAATATTAAATTTTAGAGATTTGTTGTCTAGTTTTTTAGATAAAGAATTATATGGTTTTTGATATCTTAAAATAAGCTATAGTCTCTTCAGACCAGCATCGCACACCGCAGCCTATAAAAGTTGTAAAATAAATCATTTTAGTTATCTAGAAATTCTGACTAGAATCAGAGCTGGGTCTGGTCAGACCTTCCAGACCAGCATCGCACGCCGCAGCCTAGAAATTGCAAAATAAAAAATTGCAGTCATCTAGAAATTCTGACTAGAATCAGAGCTGGGTCTGGCTAGAAAATCCAGAACAGATAAAATAGCAACAGTCTGGCATGTAGCTAAGCAGCACCAGAACTGGGTCAAATCAGATCTTGCAGACTTGCGAGGCTAGACGCTTTCTAGTTTGCGCCAGGCTTGACTCCAGACTTTCCAGAAGATTTTTCTACACGGGTATATATATATATATATATATATATATATATATATATATATATATATATAGTAAAAATAATAAAAAACATTTTTTATTTCGTCAAATTTTATATAAAAATGAAACAAATTGACAGAAATTTCAAACATTCTTAAATTTTTTTATTTATCTCTCTAAATTTGAATCAGCGAAAAGTCGCTGATTCACCAGCCCAGAGTATGCAGCTGATCAAACAGCGTATATACGCTGAAAAATCAGTGCATATACGCTGTTTCATCAGTGTATATTCGCTGATTGACTCAGCTGCATACTCTGGGCTGGTGAATCAGCGACTTTTCGCTGATTCAAATTTAGAGACTACAAAGAACTACTGTGTCTGGTAAATAAATTTTTATTTTAAAGTAAACAAAAATTTACCTGTTAAATAAACGAAAACAAAAATATTTAGTAAAATTTAATATATTCTTTAGTTTATTAAAAAAAGTTTTAATTAAAAAACTTTAGTTAAATTTTGAAAAAATTATTTAACTGTATATTAATGTATTTGTATGGCCAATTTAACAAAAATTTTGTTATTGGGTAAGACTCCGTCAGAAAATATGCGATTTGCATGGGGTCTTTGAATTAGGCTGTAATTTGGTGAAATTGTAGTATTGGATACTAGAAACAAGTGTGCCAAAAAATTTTTGAAAATTTTGAAATTTGTTAAAGTTACGCCATTTTGATTTTTTTTGTTATAATTTTTTTAAATCTTAATATTTCCGAAAGTTTTCGATGAAATTTAATAAAATTTGGAAGGCTTGTACTTGACATCATGTTTCTTCTGAATATCACATAAAAAAAAACAAAAAAAATTTTTTGCCCAAAAAAAGTCAAAAAAAAATTTTTTGAAACCGTTTTGCCCGAGCGGGACCGATTTTTGAGTTTTCTTGTCAATTAATAAAATATTCCTTATAATTTCATCTTTCATTTAAAAAAAGAAAATCGATGGAGACTCAAATAGTTTTCGGGATATTGCAATTTTTGTGGAAGCGCGACCAGGTTTCAGTGTCAGCGATGTGTGAGTGAGTTCTTGGTCTTAAATGAAAGGATATAAATTTTCTAAGAGTTTCCCCGAAACTGTTGTTTCAATTATTAATTGTTTATATATTTTTTTGTTACTCAAAGTAAATAATTTACAAGAATTTTGAAAAAAATCGTGTTTATTTTTTATTTTTCCATTCCTCATGATCGAAATCAATTTAAATTAGTCTAGTATGACCACCTGATAAATAATAATGCATAATTCAATTTATTTAAATAATTTCCTTAATTAACAAATAGATAACTTTGGTCCTTTTAAAAAAATTGTATTTTTTACAGATAACTTTATGTTTATTTAAGTAGTCTATGTCGCTGACACTGAAACCTGGTCGCGCTTCCACAAAAATTGAAATTTCTCGAAAACTATTTGAGTCTCCATCGATTTTCTTTTTTTAAATGAAAGGTGAAATTATAAGGAATATTTTATTAATTGACAAGAAAACTCAAAAATCGGTCCCGCTCGGGCAAAACGGTTTCAAAAAATTTTTTTTGTTTTTTTATGTGATATTCAGAAGAATCATGATGTCAAGTACAAGCCTTCTAAATTTTATTAAATTTCATCGAAAACTTTCGGAAATATTAAGATTTAAAAAAATTATAACAAAAAAAATCAAAATGGCGTAACTTTAACAAATTTTAAAATTTTCAAAAAATTTTTGGCACACTTGTTTCTAGTATCCAATACTACAATTTCACCAAATTACAGCCTAATCCAAAGACCCCATGCAAATTGCATATTTTCTAACGGAGTAGAACCCATATATTATTGAGAAAAATAAGTAAAAGTGAACTATTTTAGGGTTATGTCAAATGCACATATTTTCTTATAAATTTAATTATTAAAGAAATATACATTTTATAGAAAAAAAAAATAGTTGTCCATTATTAAATTAAGAAATTAAATGTTAAAAAGTTTGCTTTAAAAAAGTTATATATTGTCAAGAAAATTTATTTAAAAAATCCCAAAAAATAATATTTAAATTACTGAAAATAAGATAAAAAATAAAACTTTTTCTTACAAGAGATACAATTCTTAAACAAAATTTTTTATATATTTAATGATATTAAAAAAAGCATTATTTTCAACTATTTTAACCTGTTCAGAATAATGTAAATTTCTTTTGTTTTTTAAACTGAATAGCATTAAAAGTAAAAAATTTTTGCTAATAAAAAAATTAAAAACCAAAATTTTACAAAATTCAATTATTTTTTGAATTTTTATGTAAAAGATTATACCAAAATAATTGATAAAAATTTGTAAAGTTTAATTCTTGTTAATAATAGGAACAGTTTGAAATAAATAAAATATTTTCAACAATGAAAAATATATTATTCTGAATTTTCTTATGAATTTTCGAAATTAAATATTATTTCAGTACTTCTGACAAAATTTTCTGACTTTTTCCCGAGTGTCCTCAATAGATTTAGAAAAAATAGTTATTTTAAATAGAATTCTTCTTTGTAATTAAATTGTTCAATTTTAATAAAACAAGAAATTTCAAGTGCGTAATTTTAGGTATAGTTAAATTTTAAAAAGCATTTAATTATTTTCAGTTTCTCAAACTGAAAAATTTTCATATAACAAAATTTATTAACAAATTTGAACATTTTTATACCAAATAATTTTTGGAATAAAGTAAAATAATTGATAAGAAAACGTGTACTTTTAAATCAACAGCGTAGTTGATGAAAAAGGTTTGAAATAAATTACAAATTTTTTTTTGTAATTTCTAATTTACATTGCTTACGAATTACTATTATTAACGACCGAGAGAATTATGTGAAATGGAAAACTAAGAATTTGACTCAATATTTAATGAAATGAAAATTACATAATTTCATGAGTCTCAATTTCATAAACATTTTAAAAAAATTTCTAAATATACCAAAAAAAATGTAAGCAATTTTTATTACATTCTAATTATTAGTTTACGAATAACTAAAATTATGAAAGGAAATCAAAAAAGAATGACTTACAGGAATCAACAGGAAAGAAGACTGTCAGGAAGGTTTTCAAGCAATGTTCGAAAAAACTTACAGGATCATCGTGAAACAGGAAAATCAGGAAAACACTCAAGAACGGTTGGAAAAAACTATTAAAAAATGTACACAAAAATTCATCATTAAAATCTTTTAATATTATACAATAAATAATATTGAATATAAAAAAAAAGTATATACATAAGGAAATTTATTGATATATATGATCATTTTTATGCCAAAAAAATGAAAGAAAATTTTTCTCTTTGCAAAGTTATTAAAAACTTTTGAAATACAATAAAATATTTGTAGTTGATGAAAAATGTTTTAAATGAATTTCAAAATTTTTTTTGTAATTTATAATTTACATTGTTTACGAAAGACAATGGTCTTAATAATGATTAAATATGAAGAGAATTACGAATTTTACTTATTTAATAAAAAGAAAATTACAAAATTTTATAAAAAGTTACTAAATATACAAAAAGAAAATATAAGTAATTTTAATTATATTTTAATTATTAGTTTACTGATAATTAAAATTGTATATGAAAATAAAAAAGAATGAGGACTTACAGGATTAACAGGAGAGAAGACTGTCAGAAAGGTTTTCAAGAAATATCCGAAAAAACTAGCAGGATTATCAGGAAACAGGAAATTACTCAAGAACGATTGGAAAAAACTACTGGAAAATGCACACAAAAAACAACATTAAAATCTTAATATTACACAAATAAATAATATTGTATATAAAAAAAGAAATAAAATTTGTAAAAAATTATTATTTTTAAATGAAAATAATAAAAAAAAAGTCTTACAATTTATTCAAAAATCTTCCGAATAAATACACATTTTAGGGTTAACAAACTGGATGAAAAAACAGAAAGAGCGAGTCTACTAAAATAGTTGACAACTGCATTACTACACCCGTTGTCAAGACAACCACGTACAGTTCATACAAAAACGCAACAAAAATTCAAATGTAAAGAAAAAAAAAAAATTTAAATAAAATAAAAAATTTTCGTACACAAAATTTAAAAGCAATAGAAAAATATTGTTGTTCTGTTAAATTACTTTAATTTTACTAACTTTGTCAAATAAATTTAAATTTTCAACATTTAGGTGTAAATAAAATGATAAATTATAAGAATTATAATTATTATTAAGAGACACGATTTCCTCACATAATAATTAATAAAAAATAATAAAAGAAACAAGAAGAAATTATTAAACACAACTCGCGTAAAATGAATGCTGTTGATAAATTAACACAATGAACACAAGAAAAAATCTTTGAATACTATTAAACATAACCACAATTGTTAAAATTATATTAATTAATTAAAACGAAACTTATTAAACAAACAGTGAAAGAGAAACTCTTACAATTAACTGAACATTTGACATTTTATAAACCAAATGTTCAAGACGACGAACAGAACATAGATAATCAAACCGAATCAACAAAAATAAATGACAGCTTTTTACCACTCTCGTTGTCAAGACAACCAGGCAAGGTTGGAAAGTAACGTATTATTCAGAAAGCGCGGTTGCATCCAATTGTATCAGAGTGGAAAAAGCATAATGGCTATTATGTCGAATTCACAAACGTAGAATCTGTAACTTTCCGTAATAATTTTTATCAAATACAAAATTTAAGAAAATTATTTTCTCTAATTAATATTTGAGATTGACATAATTTCTATTTTCCCTAAACAAAAATTGACAGAATTGAAAAATGGTCGATTTATTTTTTTGTCGAAAGTTCAAAAGTCGAAATTTAATTAAACCAAATATTATTTTGTCTGAACCTTGTTTAGAATTATTGACCTTTCGGATATTTGAGCATTCTATGAATGAACAATTCGACTACTTAACTATTCGTCTGCTGGACAATTCGAGCAGATGGCGTTTCGACTATTTAACCATTTTTATGGTATGGTCACACCTCGGCTGCCTGCCTGCCTGCGCAGGCAGCCGCCACGAGAGTAAAAGAGAGGAGACGGATAATTTAAATTGTCTGACTCTCTTACTCTCATGTGTTGCCATAACGACCTGCAGGCAGGCACCCAGGCAGCCGAGCTGTGACCGTTCCATTACAAATAGCAATTCCGCCACTTTAAGGCCAACGCAGAATAGATCTGTAACTAGAACCGCAATCGTAAGCGTTACCGTAAGAATGAGTTAAAAAAGGATAGGTATATTGTTTATCCTTCTATAACTCATTCTTACGCTTACGGTTACGTTTCCGGTTCCAGTTACAGATCTATTCTGCGTTGGCCTTTAAAATTAGGCTGCGATTACACCTCTGCAGTCTGCCTGCCTGCAGGTTGTCATGGTAACGTAAAAGAGGAAGAGAGTCAGTAAATTCAAACTTCTCCCTTATTCTCGTTGCTCCAATTTGCGCAGGCAGACAGTCTGCAGAGGTAAGTTGCCAAATGCGCCACGGGACAAATGCGTCACCGGTCAATTGCGCCATTTTTTTGTTAACTTCCCAACTTTGCTCGATAAAATTTTCAGAAATTTCAATAAGCAAGGTTGGGAAGTTAACAAAAAAATGGCGCATTTGACCGGTGGTGCATTTGTCTCGTGGCGCATTTGGCAACTTACCTCTGCAGACTGTCTGCGTGCGCAAATTGGAGCAACGAGAATAAGGGAGAAGTTTGAATTTACTGACTCTCTTACTCTTTTACGTTACCATGACAACCTGCAGGCAGGCAGACAGACTGCAGAGGTGTAATCGCAGCCTAATTTTAAAGGCCAACGCAGAATAGATCTGTAACTGGAACCGGAAACGTAACCGTAAGCGTAAGAATGAGTTATAGAAGGATAAACAATATACCTATCCTTTTTTGACTCATTCTTACGGTTACGCTTACGATTGCGGTTCCGGTTACAGATCTATTCTGCGTTGGCCTTAAAGTGGCAGAATTGCTATTTGTAAAAATGGTTAAATAGCCGAAACGCCGGGTGTTTTCGACGTCGTCGGTCGTACCGGTCAGTTGCCACAACAAGGTGCTTATTTGAGACTATTTAGGTTTAACTAAATAGTATCAAATACACAGTTTGAGCACCTTTATGTGGCAACTGACCGGTACGACCGACGACGTCGAAAACACCCGCCATCTGCTCGAATTGTCCAGCAGACGAATAGTTAAGTAGTCGAAGGGGCTTTCTACAACAGCTTTTTTTTATCGACAAGAGTAAAATGCACCATGTAAAATAGTGTGAAAACGTTGCGCGCGCAACGTTTTTACACTGATTTCGATGAAAAAAAAGCTGTTGTAGAAGCAGCTGAATGGAAAAACGTCGAATGATAGAAAATATCGAATTGACACTTCATATAATGTTTAATTTGTCGAAACGCCATCTGTTCGAATTATCAAGCAGACGAATAGTTAAGTAATCGAAAGGTAAAATAGTCGAATTGTTCATTCATAGAATGCTCAAATATCTGAAAGGTCAATAATTCTAAACAAGGTTTAGACAAAATAACATTTGGTTTAATTAAATTTCGACTTTTGAACTTTCAAGAAAAAAATAAATCGACCATTTTTCAATTCTGTCAATTTTTGTTTAGGGAAAATAGAAATTATGTCAATCTCAAATATTAATTAGAGAAAATAATTTTCTTAAATTTTGTATTTGATAAAAATTATTACGGAAAGTTACAGATTCTACGTTTGTGAATTCGACATAATAGCCATTATGCTTTTTCCACTCTGATACAATTGGATGCAAACCAGAAGGCGCACCACTGATTTCTATATATAACTGCATGGGAGACTCCCATATAAAAGTAGCTTACGGTGTGAAAATAATTGAAACCATCGACGCCACGTTTTAGACACCGGTGAAACAGCGTTGAGCGACTTGATTGTGTGAGTTGCCATGTAAGTGTGCTTTGCATATAGTGTGTGTTGTTCGATGTTTTGACACTTCTCTCGTACGTATCAAGTAATTAAATTAAATAATTTGTAACTTTTTTAAATATATAAATACCAATATGGTTTTAATTTGTTTATTTTGTGGGAAAAAGGAAGCGAAAGGTGTTTCATTTTCACAAGTAGGTATATATTTAAAAAAATGTGTATATATTATTGAATTGTGTATTTTTAGGTTATATTTTGCTTCTTTGCCGAGGCGTAATATTTTACTCACTGTTGTTTTATTAAAAACATTATATATATAATGCTGAATAATTTCAGTTTTTTTACCAAATTAAATTAAGAAGCAAGTATTTTTTGTGAAATGATTAATCTTACCAAGTGAAAAAAAATTAAACAAAACTTAAATTCAACTTGTCAAATATTTAATTATTTTTAAGTAAATTAAGTTAATTTTAATAATTTTTATATATTTATTATTATTTATAGTTATTAATAAAAATAAAATAATTTAATAATTATTAAAATAAGTTAAGTATTTTTTTCATAGTTAAATGTATTTCAACCTTCTTTGTAATTTTAAAATTCCCGCCTGCTTTTGTAAAGTGGGTATCTAAAATATGGCGCCTTCCGGGCTTCTAATTTTATCACAGTTTTAGACGTGTCGCCCATCCAGTTATAATAGAGATCAGTGCCCTAAACGCCAAGAGGTCGAATGTTCAAATGTTCGAATATCAATCAAGTAGTCGAATCGTTAACTGGTCAAATGCTAAAAACATCAAATCGTAAATTGATTGAATGTTAAAAACATCGAATTGCCAAATGGTCGAATGCAAGAAACATCGAATCGTCATTTCTTCGAATGCTAAAAACATCAAATCGTCAAATAATTGAATACTCAAAACATCGATTCGGCAAATGGTCGAATCGTCATTTGGTCGAATGCTCAAAACGTCAATTGAGAACATTCGTTTCTTATGTCACGAACTAATAATATTTGAAAGAAATGACACTTTTCAAAATTCCTTTAAACCGGAAGAACAGCATTATTGCATCTGAGTGTATTTCATTTGTGAATTTGTAGGTTAGACCTGAAGCAAAATTCCTCAATTGTCCTGGTCAAGAAATTTATATTCCTAAATTTTCTCGAAAATTTGGAAAAATGTTACTATTATACATCCTAATGCCTTCCTTCCGGTTTTCACAGCGTATTAAACAGTCGTGACATATCTATATATCAAAACTATATGTTTATGACGTATGAACGAGCTTGAATGTCACTAACAAAACTTTGTTAGGCATGTAACGACTTTTTTAAACGCCGTCAAAACTGGAAGAAAAGGATAAAAGTATAAAGGCGCACTCACACCTTTTCTTACTGCCTGCCTGCCTGCAGGTCGTCATGGTAACACATAAGAGTAAGAGAGTCAGAAAATTCAAATTTGAATTTTCTGACTCTCTTACTCTTATGTGTTACCATGACGACCTGCAGGCAGGCAGTGAGCTGTGCGAGCGCCTTAAGTGTGCAAGTAAAATTGTACGTACAACCTTTTTTTTTAAATATGTGACGCTCCACGGTAAAAGGGATCTTAGCTGCTTAAAATTTTAGGTTATGTTTAGAGTAGTTTTAGCTTAATTAAAAATGTATTATTAATTATTTAACATCAAAAGCATATTTTTCTAAAAGTATTACATATAATAATGAACTAAATATTAATAATTTGTAAAGAAAATTAGTAATTTTTATTTATTTGTACTTCCAATTTTAGCTCTGTCAAAAACAGCGAAGGTTCCTTTCACCGTGGAGCGTCACATATGATGAAATACTTTTTGAGTTACGGAGTTCAAAATTTTAATTTTTTTGAAAATATTATCCTTTTTCTTTTAATATAACATTGGTAATTAAAATTAATCAAATACAATGTGTGAATAGTCACCGGATGTGGCTAAAGATTTAAGTTTTAAATCATGTTTCTGTTGGTAATGGAACGGTCACAGCTTATGGAGCTTATGGAGCGTTCAGACCTCTGCAGTCTGTCTGTCTGCAGGTTGCCATGGTAACGTACAAGAGTAAAAGAGTAAGGAAATTCAAATTCATTATACCTTCTCCCTTACTCTTATTGCTTCTGGTTGCGCAGACAGGCAGCATGCAGAGGTCTGCATGCTCCTTTACAGTACTACCGCTATTCACAACAACGCGTACTTTATTACTTTTTTCGGGAAAGAATATGTGAAACATCTTGTGGCGCGGTCACACCTCGGCTGCCTGCCTGCCTGCGCAGGCAGCCGCCACGAGAGTAAGAGAGAGGAGACAAATAATTTAAATTTTCTGACTCTCTTACTCTTATGTATTGCCATAACGACATACAGAACGCATCACAATTTTTAAGGGGCTGAGCTCAAAATGTCTATACATAACAAACCCTCGCATGTGCCTCCTAGGAGAACTCTTTAAAAGAGTCTATAGAGTCTGGGGAAAACAAACACAAACCAACCAAAAAATGAAAATTTTTTAAACTTGGTTGGTTATGACTTCAATAGTCACAATACTCTGTGGGGTAGTCTTCACACCTGCACCAACAGTCACAAGTTATGAAATCAACTAGATACTTCAGACCACAATCTCTTAGACAACGGATCTCGGTCGTTCAACGAGTCCTAGTTCACCTTTAAACCTCACATTCCTCTCCTTAAATTTCTACACAAAATCTTTCTGGATAATTCATAATGACTTGTTAGGAAATGATCACTTTCCTATTTTTACTTCTTTGTGTGTCAATCTTAGAACAATTAAATGGTTACTTCTTTCAAAACAATTAAGGTCATCAATGCAATCCAACACTAAACTCCTAAACAATGACGACCCAATTTCCGACTACAATCACATTACAGAACTTGACGACGACCCTAATAATCACTAATATTCAGATTGAAGATTTTCGCTCAGTAGGCATCCCTGAAAACATTTTTAATTTTATATATAGTACCAAATTTCACCAAACTAATTCCTCTGACTTTAATTTTAAGCCGAAAAATCTAAAATGTCTTAAAAGTTCTTAAGCTGCGGCTAAACCTCTACAGACTCCCTGCCTGCGCAGGCAAAAGCAATAAGAGCGAGAGAGAAAGTGCATCAAATTTGAATGTACTAACTTTCTTACTCTTCTTCGTTACCATAACAACCTGCAGGTGATCAACAAATTTTACATCAAATTTTTGAACTTCTAATACCGCGATTATAGCAAAATGTTTAAAACTTCAATTTGTAGTAATTTTTTTAACATATCATACAATAATATTATGAATGAATATCGATAAAATTGTTTAATATACAGCATTTGATAATTTTTTAATAAATGCCGTCCTGACCTTAAGATACCCACCTTGTGTTTTTTTGTGACACTTTTGTTTGTTAAGAAGTAATATTTATCAAAATATATTATGAAAAATGTAAATTTTTATCAATTTCGAAAATTTTATGATTAATAATAATATAATTTATTGTTTAATGTATGAAATTGGATGAATAATTAACAATATTATAGAATGACTTCTTACAAAACAAAAAACAGGTTGAAACTATTGATCTTTAGAAAAAGAGGAAATATTCATTAAATTTGTTTTAAGACATATATTATCACAATTATTAAGAAGACGATAAGAATTGTTATAATTTGAAAATTAACAATTAATGTTTAACTCTAAAAACAGTATGTGAATATACTTACCGTCTAAGGGAAAAGTAAGATGTCAGACCCCAAACTTGAATTTCGTTTTAAAAAGCTTCTTTTTGACGTAATTGAAGTAGGTTTTTGCATTACTTAAAAATGATAATTATTTAAAACCAAGAACGATAACCAATACACTAAACACGCATATGTAATTTTCATTTCGTAGTAAGTACTAAATTTTCCAATCAAAATACAATACTTATATACAATGAAATGTATCCACTGCATGGTACTATTACATGTAATATTAAGGTACCCTGTAACATTAATGTAATATTACACCATAACATGAACCTAATAACAAGGAAATTCTGAAATAATATTAAAATAAAAAAATTTCAACATATGAATTAAACCCTCAAACATCGAGCACAATAATGTACAGTATTATCATCAAACCAAAAATTTAAATTCCTGAAATACATCCTTACACGCCAACCTGTATATATTAACATAACAAATTCATATCAAAAATAAAGTTTAAATGTAGTCACATATCATAGAACATAAATTCATCAGCAACTTTTGAAAGAGGCACCCTAAGGCAATATTGCATCAAGGCAGACATAATATATATATATATATATATATATATATATATATATATATATATATATATATATATATATAAATATATATATATATATATATATATATATATATATATAGCGTTAACTTTGACATACAAATTTTTAAAAAATTACCATATTAGATAATATTTACTAATTAAAATTAGCAAATAATATTTGTATACAATACTAATTTTACAATTCAATTTGTAAAAGTTTTTAACATAATTTTTTTTAAATAAAAAGTCAAAACAAGTGAAATTAGGTTATGTTAACATTTAACGTAACCGAATTTGATTTGTTTTGACTTTTTATTTAAAATAATAGTACATTGTGTAACAAGTGTGAACTAGCGGCTTTTTGGAACGAGCGCTAAGTTTTCGTAACGAGTCGTTGGTGAGGCGCCGACGGCGCCCTCACTGGAGACGAGTTACGAAAAAAATCGCGAGTTCCAAAATGCCGCCACAAGCGTTGGGCACGATACTTTTTATAACAAAATCATAAAAAGACGTTGACACTGAAAAACAAATGCAGTAAGAAAAGCTATCGGTCAGTCATAAGAAAGTATGGGAATCGCATAAGTCTGTCTCACTCGCACTCATGGGTCGTGACTGACATATAGCTTTTCCTACTGTATAATTGAAAAGAATTTTGAGAAACGCTGATAGCGCCGTTGGTGCCGCCCCCCGACGGGTCCCAGGGGCGGAGCCCCGGTTAGGGGGCTCAACTCAAAATAATAATAATAATTGTTGACATTTTTAAGAATCGCAGTTTATAAAACCGCAAGCTGCCGATTATGAAAACATTTTTTAAATGTAATAATAAATTAATAGAAACACTCTTTATGAGGTGTTTCTTTTTCAAAAAAAAAAATAACCGTTTGTTAATTATTTTCAATTTTTAACTAGAAGAGGATACTTAATATATCAAAACGTCGTCAATGTGAATAAATATTATTAAACCGTATAAGGCCTCGTAAAATTTGTTACAACAAAATAAATAAGTAATGGACGTAAAACTCATCAAACAAATATCTATTATTGTTACGACACACATGTAAAAACAAAAAATGTAAAAAAATTTAAGTATAAAAACAGAAACATTAAATTCTACTTACCTTATAGGCCGTAAGGAGATGTATGTAAGTGCCCTGTCATACCAACATACATGTTTACAAACACTACATTAATAAATATCACACAGTTATAAAGTATCTGTTAGTAGGAATTCATCTAGGAATTTTATTTTCTGTATCTACATAACAATCCACATTGATATATGATTACATTTGGGATTCGTTGTGGGAATTTTCAAGGGATTAAAAATTATTAAATTAAAAATTAAATAATAAATGGTATGATCATTTAAAATCACCACTCTCTACATCTGAATCAGCGATAAGTATGCCACTATTTTAATTAGCATATATGCACTGTGAATTAGTGAAATTTCACTGATTAATTAGCGCATATACGCTGATTGAAATTAGTGTCATACTTATCGCTGAGAATCAGTGAATTTTCGCTGATTCAGATTTAGAGAGCATCAAAAATAAATATTCAATAATTTAAAACAATTCTGAGCTATATTACATGAAAAATAACATACGATCTCACAAAGGAATTCGTATAATTATTATCATTCCTATGTAAAATCCTTTATGAGATACCATATGGTTTCAAATGCGGGAAATAACAGGGGAACGGCACACAAATTTTACTATAGTAACTTCATATGAATTCGCTAGGAAATCTGTTCGAATTTGGTCGGATTTCTCATCGAAAGAGTGATTTTCCAATCAAACATATTCTAAAATGCGTCACATGAAGGAATATTAATTTCATAACTATTTTGAGTGGAGCATAACCTTTGTTTTCTACATAAAATGTTAAAATGTGATTCGGAGGGGTTAAAATACCGAAAATAAAATATACTCAGATTCGTTTGAAACTCAGCAATGACACCTTTTTTTGTAGTGTGTGTGTGTCAATTTTTTATGCTTGACAACTGTTAAAAAAATTATTTTTGACAAATAATTTAGTATGTTATCAGGAATATTACCTTATTTTTTTAATGTACACTCAGATGCATTATTGCTGTCCTTCCGGTTTAAAGGAAATTTGGAAAGTTGTGTCATTTCTATAAAATATTCTTAGTTTGTGACATATGA
>CM065483.1:44257138-44332138 GCA_032873175.1 Leptopilina drosophilae
ATTATAATAAAAACTATTAACAATTAAAAAAGTAATTGTAAGATTATTAAATAATATTATAAATTACTCAATATTTAGTAATATAAATTATAAATAAATAAATGTACCACAATACTTACATAATAATTATGTTCTATGATTTCTAAATATATTTTAATATTTTTGACAATTTCAATTTTGAATTTGAATGGTTTTCGCGCGCTTTATGAATATAAAGTCTTGTTTTCAGTAAAGAAAAAATAAGTTTTGTTATTCCCATTATTTTATCATAATTTTAAATTGTCCCTCTTTTTTTTATTATTTATTAACTAATTTTTATAACTAAATGTTAATAATCAAGTTATATAGTATTGTATTGAAAGTGTAGTGGTCATAGTCAAAAACAACTAAGTCTAGCAGACAACTTTGCATAGTGTACAACAGCAAGCAAAGACAAGATGGTATGTACTTATTATTATTAATTTTTAAGTTAAATTTAAAAATGAAATTGGTAATGTAGTTAAAAATAACGTTGCAATATACTACAGTTATGTATAATAAAATCAATAATATTACTTTACTTCAATAAAATTAAAGATTATTTCCAATTTTTTGTAGGAATCCAACAACAATTTTTGCATGACATTTTTGACTGAAACTGAGATGAACGTGGTAAAAAGAAAGGTAATGTTTTAAATTAATTTTTTAATTAAAAATAACTTAATAAATAACTTAAATTAACGTAACCTTACATTTTAAATGATAAAAAACATATTGACAGATTTTTCTAACCTCAAAATAATATCAACAAGTATTATTATTGAACTTTTTATTTTTCTATACTCACTGATATGTTATATATTTCTTTGTTTGTCTTTTTGCATATAATAATATAACTTTTTTATTCAAGAATCTTATTTTTAAATATTTTTTCTGTTAAGGGTGTAAAAAAGTATTACATCGAAAAATATATGACGGTGAAGGAATCAAGCCACTTAAAGCCAGTGGAAAAAGCTGCTGAGATGGTGAGAATATTGTAAATTTGTTGGTTAAATTAAAATTCAAAATATAGTTAAAACTGTTTAAACTTTATAAACACTAATTTAGTATAAAGTTAAAGTACACAATGTTGATCAACGAAAAAAAGTTTGCTTTATATTTTTGAATATTAATTCAAAAGAAATATACAACAATTATTGTTATATCAAAAAAGAAAAATATATCTTTTTAATACATTTTTTGTAACAATATTGTTTCGTTGTCTTTAAATAATATACTTTATAAAAAATGTTTTGTTGATCAACGTGGAGTTCATCTTTGTGTGGTTAGTATAACCTATATTTATTTTCAACAATTGACAGTTTTTATTACTTTTTAAATTATAAATATCATTATAATGTTATATTGATGTTAAAAATTATTTTTTTATTAATTTAGGAAGTCAATCAACGCCCTGGAAACTCATTGGACAGAATTAAACAAAAGGTATTCTTTTCTGAATTTCTAAAAATGTTTTTGATGTTTTAAATTCTTTTCTTTAATTTAAATTCAATAAAGATTTAAATAAAATGATACAATAAAATTGATTACGGTTTGATTGAGGAAAAATTTGACAAACAATCGGAACAAAATAAGTTCAATGTCATAATTTCATATTTAAAAGAAAATTTTACATTAAAATTTAAATACCTTTCTGTAGAAGCGATGGAATATAATTTTCTACATTTTAAATAATTTAAAGTTATATTTGAATACAAATTATATTTTTTTGTCAATACTAAATTATTTAAGTTACATAACCTAAAATTTAACAAATGTTTCTTATTGATAGAAAATTGTAATTTTTATTTAAATGCAACTTTCAATCGTTCTAAATGTTCAAAATTAAATTCTTAGCCTTTCCATCAAATTGATTTTAAAATTCTATTTGTCATCTTCCTTTTAAATTATAAAATTATAACATTGGACTAACTTCTGTTTTAACTGTGCATCAGATTCTTCCTTAAATTTTTTATTTTAATAATTTGTAATTTAAAATTATTTTACTAGGTATTCTAAAAAAATGGATATTTTTTACAGATGTATGAGAAGAATCCGAAGGCATTCAAGAATATTGAAGGATTAGAATATAATCCTGAATTTTCCGGATTATTGGAAACAGAGTCAGACAGACAGTTTTTATCAAAGACGAGAAAGGAAAATCTTTTCTCACAGTACTGTGAAAAAAGGAAAACTGTAGCTCAGCCTGATGACTTCCAACCTGACGAAATGTCTGTACAAATAGAACGATTAAAACAAACGAAGGCAAGGCATACAGAAAGGAAAGTTAAAATAAAAACTATGTTGCCGAAACCTTTGTCAAAACCGAAGAGGAAATCGAACGATCCAAGAGATAGCTTACGTTCTGCACTGTCCAAAAATGTAGCCAGCAACAAACAACAAAGAAGATGAAATGAAATTACTTTTTCATTACATCTTATTGTTTTATATTTAAAAAAATTTTTCAATCGTTTTTTTTGTTGTTCAAAAAATACTTTTTCGTTTCATATTTTTATATTATTTTGCATGTAAAAATTTTTTTCAATCGTTTTTTTTATATTTAAAAAAATACTTTCTCGTTTCATATTTTTATACTATTTTTCATGTAAAAATTTTTTTCAATCGTTTTTTTATATTTAAAAAAATACTTTTTTGTTTCATATTTTTATACTCATTTTATATTTAAAAATTATTTTGAACCTTTTGTTCATTTCAATTAACGTTAAAAAATGTAAATAGAAATTGTGATAAGCATTTCTTTGTTTCACTATTTACATTTTTTCTGTTAATTTTTTTCAATCGTTTTTTTTATATTTAAAAAAATATTTTTTTGTTTCATATCTTTATACTCATTTTATATTTAAAAATTATTTTGAACCTTTTGTTAGTTTCAATTTACGTTAAAAAATGTAAATAGAAATTGTGATAAGCATTTCTTTGTTTCACTATTTACATTTCTACTGTTAATTTGTTTCAATGGTTTTTTTATAAAAAAAAGTTTAATTCATGTAAAAAGAAAAAAATGTAAATAAAAATTATTGTCTAAATACAATTTTATATTATTTCAAATTTCAATTAAGTATTATCAAACCTACCACTAATATTTATCGTTGTTATTGACATAGTGAGGAAATACATAATTTAGTAGCATATTTTAATTTAAAATTTCTTTTTTGTTTCATATTTTTATACTCATTTTATATTTAAAAATTATTTTGAACCTTTTGTTAGTTTCAATTTACGTTAAAAAATGTAAATAGAAATTGTGATAAGCATTTCTTTGTTTCACTATTTACATTTCTACTGTTAATTTGTTTCAATGGTTTTTTTATAAAAAAAAGTTTAATTTATGTAAAAAGAAAAAAATGTAAATAAAAATTATTGTCTAAATACAATTTTATATTATTTCAAATTTCAATTAAGCGTTATTAAACCTACCACTAATATTTATCGTTGTTATTGGCATAGTGAGGAAATACATAATTTAGTAGCATATTTTAAATTATCTTTAAATTTTAAAAATTATATTTCCATAATTTCAATACTTTTCATAATTATAATTTAAAATATTTTTTTTTAAATTGAAGTATTTTCATAATTTACATTCATATTTAAAGTTTTTCATATAATTATAGATAATTATTAATTAACGAATGTTTAGTTAATTATAAATCTATTTGCCTTACTAATAAAAATTAATTTTTTGTATATTAATAGTCAGTTTTACATTTTAATTCGTTTATGTTTTTTATTAATTCACTATAGTTATGTATAATGAAATATATTAATATTGCTAAGTTACTAACAAAGATATTATTATAATTATAATTAGTTTGGTTAATTTTTATTATAATTATTTGTTCTAATATAAACTAATTAATTAATTAATTAACAAAGATAAGTTCTAGTAATCTTTATTATTTATTATTTAATATTAATTATTATAATTATTTCCACTAACAATATGAAACAAAAAATTTATCTTATTCAAATTTCGCGCTTTACCGACGGATTGTCAGTATCCTATTAGTTAACCTTAACGGCCGCCTAGCGCGTTCGTAAGAGTGCACGGTGGGGAGAGCGTGAGTGGGGGAACTGCTTGGTGGGGAGAACCCTACAAGGGTAGCTAGCACACGGCAGAGAGCTCATTCAGCTCGCAGCACATCAGCAGGCGGACGCAATGGAGAACCAGCGGTGCGAGTGCTACTACTGCCTCATGAGGATGGTGTCGCAGTACAATGTAAGTATTAATAATTAATTAAGTAATTATTAATAATTAAATTGTACTAATATAATATATTTTAGTTGCAGCACCCGGGTCAAGAGGTGCCACTTCCAGGTACGCCATCACCGCGGCCCAGGTCTCCAACGCCTCCGCGGTACTTGTGGCACCGGCCAGAGACGCCACCACCCTATGTGGTGTTGGGGACGCCACCACAGTCGCGAGAGGCATCACCGACGCCATCACCGCGACTAAGGTCTCCAACGCCTCTGAGGTACCCGTGGCATCGGCCAGAGACGCCACCTCAGTTCCGAGAGGTAGCGCCGACGCCGTCACCGCAGCCCAGGTCGCCGACACCACCTCCACCAGAGGCTCAGCGAACAGCGTCACCTCGGGCGCCGACACCTCCACATGTTAATGGAGGTCGTCGAGAGCGACGTCGCCGCCGTCCACGCGTCGTTATAAAAATAAAAATTAATAATTATAATAATATTAATTAAATAATAATAATAATTAAATAATAATATAGAAGATATATTTTCTAAAGTAAGTGTGTATTTATTAGTATTGTAGGTTAGGGTAAATTATATAATGCATGTGTGTGAATGTTGTAGTAGCGGTAGAATGGATAAAAATTAAGGTAGTGTGGAATCGCACATACGTGAAAACTATGAGTAAGGTAAATGGTATGTTGCGCATGCGTGAAAAGTATGGATGGGGGTAAATGTTCTCCTGCGCATGCTCAAAGATAGTAGTGGGGTAAATAGTCTTCTGCGCATGTGTAAAGGTAGTAGTAGTGGGGGTTAATGGTCTCCTGCGCATGCGCAAAGGTAGTAGAGGGGATTTTTAGGTATTAGAGTGGGGATTTCAGACTATAAATGAGAGTTTCGAGAGCTAATTTCTCATTGTAATCTGTGAGCTCACGCAGTGTAGACAAAGCTAAGCTAACACCGATTACAGTATTCTAACTTTTACTTGTCATTATTTTTTGAGTTCTCTTAGATTAAGATTTATTTTGTAAGCGTTTTTATTGTATTGTTCTTTTTTTCTACGTTCACTTAGATTAGGATTTAGTTTGTAAGCGTTTTATTGTTCTTTTTTGTGTTCTCTTAGATTGTAATTTAGCTTCTAAGTGTATTAGTTATTTAAGTGCGTTTTGAGTTTTTTTTTTAGTATTATTGTTTTGTCTTATTAATTTCTTGTTATTATTACAGTTTTTCGTGTTATTGATTTTTTTGTTATTAAAAATGCCTGGCAAACGAAAGTTTACCGGTAACGTAGGACCAGCGAAGCGTCCTTATTATGGCACCATCCTTGATGAATGTGAGCTCACGATTGTACTCATCAAGGATGCTCTTGAATTGCTGTCGAGTTTGAGCGGTAGTCTGTAAATTCGCCAAAGTCTGTTTTCACCAAAGCGTGAATTGACCAGCGTTTGCTGTATTCAGAGTGCTCAGTATGTGGCAATGTAAACAAGATATGTAGAATGTCATGCGTGCTCCTGAAATTGAAAATGTCGGTAAATAAACTGCAATTTAAGTGTGCTTAATAAAAATAGATGGCGCAGTAAGTAAAATTATAAAAACAATAATAAATTAAATAAAATTTATTAATAAAATATCTATTTCTATTTATTTATAAAAATTGAAATGTCAATATTAAAGAATTTGTTTTTTTAAATATTTTGTATTGCAAAATAATAATAATAATATTTTTATTTGACAAAAATAATATTTGTAATTACTTAATTAATTTAATGTTTATTTTTTTAATAATCACTACTAATAATAAAAATATTACATTTTTATAATTATAATAATAATAATAATAAAAAAATTTGTTAATTAATAATGTAAAAAAATAATATAATCTATTACAGAATTGGAAAATAGTGTTAATAAAATTATTATTATTATTAATTAATGAAAGTAATATTTATTTAAGTTTATAAATTTGTTTTATTAATCAATATTATTATTAATATATAAAAAGTAATAAAATCTATTAATGAATTGGAAAATAGTGTTAATAAAAATTAATAAATTTAATTCAATAATTATTATTATTAATAATAAATATATCTGTTACAATTTTTTTTTAATTAATCAATTATTAATATATATATATATATATATATATATATATATATATATATATATATATATATATATATATATATATATATATATGTGTGTGTGTGTACACTGAAAAAAAATTTATTTGATTCAAATAACCGATTATTT
Source organism: Leptopilina drosophilae (assembly GCA_032873175.1). NCBI lineage: Eukaryota > Metazoa > Arthropoda > Insecta > Hymenoptera > Figitidae > Leptopilina > Leptopilina drosophilae. Next base: position 44,263,622 of record CM065483.1, read on the forward strand.
GATTATTAACAAATAAATATTTACTTGAATCAAATAAATTGTATTTGAATCAAATAAATTTTTTTTCAGTGTATTAATAAAATATAATAAATTAAAATAAACAAAAAATACTAACGAAATAATTTAATAAAATTATAATTTGTTAATTAATATATTTATAATGTTACGATAATACAATAATAATAACAACAAACATTATATAATATGAATAATAAATGATTAATTGTTTTATTATTTAATTAATTAATTAATTAATTTAATGACGGATTTTATGTAAAAAATAATTATTAGTATTATTACTATTATTTATTAATAGAAGTAATATTTATTTAAGTTTATAAATTAGTTTTATTATTTAATGGAATTATTACATTTAAAATTATTAATAATATAAAAAATAATAAAATTTATGAATCAATTGGAAAATAGTGTTAATAATAACACAGACACAAAAAAAAAGTTTTTTGGCCGAGACACTACAATAGTATATTCCCATGTATTTTGGCCCGCTGAATCCGAATTCGAAGTCAGAATTGCCAAATTGGTCCTTTTTTTGAGTTATACTCAAAAAACGACTCAAAAACCAAATCAAAATAAAAAAAAATAAAATTTTTTTATGACACTATAGTAGTATTTTTCCATGCATTTTTTGACGCTGAATCCGAATTTGACTTCAGAATTAATAGATTTGCTCAAAATTTTGAGATAAACTCAAAAAACCACTTAAAAAACCGAATTTAAATAAAAAAATGCAAAAAATATGATTGTAACACTACAGTAGTATATTTCTATGTGGTTTTTCCCACTGAATCCGAATTTGAAGTCAATTTTGAAAGAATTGCTCAAAATTGTGAGATAAACTCAAAAAACGACTCAAAAAACCGAATTAAAAGTAAAAACAAAAAATTTGATTTTAACACTACAGTAGTATGTATTTTTTTCGCTGAATCCGAATTTAAAATCAGAAATTTCAAAATGTCTCAAAATTCGAGATATTTAAAAAAATGTACTAAAAAACAAATTGAACTCAACATTTTAAGACACTTTGAGAATCTGACTTCGAAATTAACGTGAAATACTATACATGAGAAAACATTAGTATAGATTCAGCGTGAAAAATGCATGGAAAAACAGTACTGTAGTGATATAAATTTTTTTTCGATTTTAATTTGGTCTTTTTGAGTCGTTTTTTGAGTTCATCTCAAAATTGTGAGCAATTGCTTCAATATTGACTTTAAATTCGGATTCAGCGGGAAAAACTACATATAAGTATACTACTGTAGTGTTAAAATCAAATTTTTTGTTTTTACTTTTAATTCGGTTTCTTGAGTCGTTTTTTGAGTCGTTTTTTGAGTTTATCTCACAATTTTGAGCAATTCTTTCAAAATTGACTACAAATTCGGATTAAGTGGGAAAAACCACATAAAAATATACTACTGTAGTGTTACAATAATATTTTTTCCATTGTTTTATTTAAATTCGGTTTTTTAAGTGGTTTTTTGAGTTTATCTCAAAATTTTTAGCAAATCTATTAATTCTGAAGTCAAATTTGGATTCAGCGTCAAAAAATGTATGGAAAAATACTACTATAGTGTCATAAAAAAAAATTTTTATTTTTTTTTTATTTTGATTTGGTTTTTGAGTCGTTTTTTGAGTATAACTCAAAAAAAAGAACCAATTTGGCAATTCTGACTTCGGATTCGGATTCAGCGGGCCAAAATACATGGGAATATACTATTGTAGTGTCTCGGCCAAAAAACTTTTTTTTTGTGTGCCTGTGAAATTAATAAATTTAATTAAATAATTATTATTATTATTAATACTAAATATATCTGTTACAAATTATTTATTTAAAACAATTGATTAATTCATTGTCTGCAAGTAAAGTAGAAAAATATCAATTACTTAATAATTACTTATTAATTCTAGAAAAAATGCTGAAAACGGTAAGTAGATATTTTTTGGAAATGATGTTTATTAAAATTATTAACACGATGTCGAATAAATACATATATTTTCTTATTTTACATATTAATATTATTCCTTAATTAAATAGTTTATTATAATAAAAAATAATTTTTAATTTTATAAATAAAACTGTTTCTTACTCCATTGTATGAGTTGAATTTGTAATCTAATTTATTATTTTAAATTTATGTAAATCAAATTGTTTATATTTATTTGAATACGATTTTTGATTTTGTTTCAATATATTTATGAAAAAGATAAGAAATGTGAATAAAAATAATGTTTAAATATTAATAAAAACTTTTTGTCCTTTTTTCCTCTTCAAAAAGGATTGTACAACTCGTTCTTATTGAAAAATGAGAAATTTTATTTTAATAACTCCATAACTATAGTGACTAAAAAAACATTGTGGTAAGGGTATAAGAAGTATTGTATATTTTATTTAGAAACAATTTATTTCTATATATAAAACTTTTTAACATTTTATGAAAAACAAAACCTTTAACCGTTTTTTTTTACTTCTAACTGTTATTATTTGAAGATTCGTTTTATGTATCTCTCTTTTCAGAGGATTGTTTCTTTGACACTTTCTCGGTTTTATTCCTTTTTTATCCACTACGAAATTGTGTTACTTTATTCTGGTCAAATTTTAATGCGTACAATTCATCGTTACCATTATTGCCACATTGTTTTTTGTAGAGTATATTTTATTCAATTTATTTAATTTAAGAGCGCTTCCATGATTTCAATATTCAATTTAATCGTAAAATTGATTGTTGCGATGAAGATGGAAATATGATGGATATATTATTAATATTAATAAGTTGTACTGTTATAATAAAAAAAATCAAATCATTTTGTTCATGAAGGAAATTATGTACATAATTTAAAATAGACTGCGTATCAGAAGCATTGTAATTTTAAAATAATTTATATTATTGTTATAAATAATTTGATTTTTATTTCAACGATTCCTATTAAAATCGTGTACCGATTTAAAATCACCCTTTTTTGTGCAACTTCCAATTTCAAAATAACTGAAACTTTTACAATATACTTGTCGAAATAACTAGATTGTCTAAAATTATAACCATTATAACTACGATTTGTTGTACTTTTAACAAATAAATTGAAATTTTTGTGTATTGAATGCAATTAACTTACTAAAATACATTATTGTTATTATCAATTATTTACCTTTTAATGAACGTTGCAGATCAGAGAACTTACTTATGTCACTCACTTTTAAGTCACCATTTCGAAAATTTTTTTTATAAATTGAAAGATATTCTCCATGTCTAGCTTTTAACAAATTCTTTTCGTAGACATTTTCTTAAAAAAATTAGTTTTAAACACCTTGATGCTTTTATGCATTCCTTCCCGTTTTGATAGCGTTTAAAAAGTTGTGACATATCTATCAAAATTTTGTTAGTGACATTCAAATTTGTTCATACGTTATGAACTAACAACACTTTGATAGACACACTGAAAAAAATTTATTTCATTCAAATAATTCAAATTATTTGGAAAATATTTAATTGATTGAAATACTTTTTAGTTGGATAAAAAAATATATATTTCATTTAAATAACTTGAATTATTCGAATCACATTTATTTAAACCAAATAAATCGTATTTGATTCAATCAAATAATTAATTGGATTGAATAAATGAATTTGTTTAATACAAATAATGAGTTACTTGAAACATTTCTTTTATTTATTTCACTCAAGTACTTTGTATATTTGATGCAAATAAAAATTATTTGATACAATAAATTTATTTTATTGATTCTAATAAACTTTATTTATTATTTAATCCCAATAATTCGTTATTCAAAGCTAATACACTATTTTATTAAGGCAAATAAAAAAATATTTCAATCAATGCAACAATTATTTGAAACGAAAATAATGATTTACTTGAAACTGTTCATATATTTATTTGACTTAAATATTTCATTTATTTAATACAAATAAAAAATATTTAACCCAATAAAATTATTTTATTGATTCTAATTAACTAAATTATTTAATACACCCAGAAAAATGGTATATTTTTCTCAGAACCAACTAGACATTTTATTTGTTTTAAATAAATTTTATTTGGTTTAATTAAAATTTTATTTGACTCGAGTATATGTTTTATTTATGTCAAATATAAATTTTATTTTAAAAAAATAAAAAATCTAGTTGGTTGTGAGACAAATATACGTTTATTGAAGTCAAATAAAGTATATTTGGTTAAAATATTATTTTTCTCTGGGTGCATACGAATAATGAATTAGTTAATACTAATACTCTATTTTTTTAAGACAAATAAAAAATATTTCGATAAATAAATGTGTTATTTGGATACAGAATATAAGGCATTGGCATTGATATAGTGGATTAACCCAAGTTCTCATCAAGTTAAAAAATACTAAAATACTTAAAAAATGGACCCTTTATTTAAAAAAAAATATATTGATAATTATCATAACGATAATTTTTTTTAATTTTCCTAAACCAAATCCTGCTAACTTGAGATATAAAGGAAATTTTAACAAATAAGTAATATTTCAAGTTAACTAAATAATAATAATAAAATTAAAAAAGTTTATAGGAAAAAACAGTAAAATATTGTTAATAGTTATATTATTTCTGTACAATAAGCTAGCATTAACATAGTTTTACTAGAATTGCAGCGCGTTGCAAAATATATATAAAAATTAAAAGCTTCCCGTCTAGAAATTGAAAATAGGCTTCAATAAGGACCTGAATAGATGCCCTTTTGCAAGTGAGGCGCAAAGTACGAAAATTCGTCAAGACCTGTCCAGTTTCGTCACGCTTGAAATATCCGGTGATGATGTGGAAAAATAGAGAGGTTCTAACGACGACCTTGTCCTTTTACAGCAAATATGACTTTAAATCAATTTTAAAATGTCAAAATATAGTAAATTTTTGTTTTTATGAAAAAAGGTTAATGTATCATATAATAATAAAATACGTTTAAGGACAAACATCAAGCACTTACAACAGTATATTTATTTGATTTATATTTAAATTCGCACATTTGTGCGCAAAGTGCATAAATAGGGACATTTACCTTAAGGGCATCCGGGAAAAATTGTCGCCAAAAAGTGTTTTCCTGCCTGTCGTCTCACTTCTTAGTAGTTAGAGATATCTCGTTCTGATTTATTAGGATAATTAGGGGAATTCGTGCTGATTTTGAATATTCTCGAAATTTGCAAGTAATTTTTAAAATAAATATTGAAAAACGTAATTATAAAAGTTGCATTTTTGGCGAAAGCGGTGGACAATATGGCGGCGAGCACACAGACAAGTGGATCTATGTGTACAGACACAAGGAGGTCAAGGAGGTGGCGCCAATTCTCGTAGTGACCGCGACTTGAACCACGAAAGTGTTTCCAACCTCAAATTACTTCATTTTCAATCGTAAATAAAATAATTTCCTCGCAAAATTATTGCAAAAACGGAGAGGACCGCTCCTCAGTGAGTCTTCTTCTATCATCTCTGCAAATATGAACCGAAAATATTTTATCCTCTCAAAATGAGAGCGCGATACCAAACTGTTAAAACTCCATTTTTCCTATGTTTAAACAATTTTTTAAAATTATTATTTATCAAAATTTTGCAAAATTTTGAGAGGGCCGCTAGTCCCAAAGCATTCATCTATATTTACCAAAAATTCCCAAATCAAAATATTATTTTCTTTTTAAATGAGAGTGCGATCACGAAAACACTATTTTTTCCCGGATGCCCTTAAGAAAAAATGAATAATAATTTTTTTAAAATTCGTTTCTTTTTTATTGTAGAATAATTAATTTAGTGTTTACAAATAACTTTTTAAACAATTTAAAACTTTATTTCTGTTTTAATTTTTTTCAAAATTGAACATCATTATAAAATATTGGATTACAAAAAAGTAATAAGTATTTTATTTTTAAGAATTAAGTATTATTATTAATATCTATCTTCATTGAGGATCCAGCCCCTCAATTATTTTATGTTAAAAGTAATTTATAATTGAAAAATGTAGGAAATCTTGATAATAATCTATTATTCGTAAAGTCTCATCGCTTTGGTCACTTCGATGGTTTGCTCTTCGCCTAAGGGCCGATTTCACCATGGAGAATTAATGTCGTGATTAAATAATTAGGATTATATTTTGAACGACGATTAACAGTTACTACTATTCCACCACCTTTAATTAATGTAATATTTCTTGATTAAACAATCTAAATTATAAGAATGCATTCCACCATAATTCTAGAGGTGATTAAAGGAAAGTAATCACCGTTTAACTTAATTGCCCAAATTTGACCGTTTAATAAGTTAATCAGCGATTAATACAAAGATATTGACATGGAAATTTTAACCTTCAAATCGAAATGGTTTGTAATCATTAGAAATGGCCGAGTTTTACGATGCAATTTTGTCATCGTTTTCGATGTAGATTTTGTTGTGCGCTTCCGTTTAACACAGCCCATAGGTTCTCTTGAGTTGAAGGTGTGTTGAATGTTGACTGAAAACTGAAGGGGCGCTGGATGTCATCAAGGCCAATATTAAAAATAATGCATGGGAAGTTTTTCAGAACATATTCTCCTGGATTGAAGGACTACTTGTCTACATATATTCTGATTTTACGTTAGACTGTAAAATTTGTAGCAATTTTTGAAACCATTATATTAATGAGAAACATTGTTTAATTCCACTTTTTTACAAAAATAGAGTTTTTAACATAACCTCCAAATACATTACAGAATTCATTGCGCAGACTCGGGGTAGTCGATTCTTGACTTCGATATAATTCTCGAGTCTGCGCAGTGAGTTTTTTAATATATTTGTAGGTTATGTTTAAAAAATAGTATTTTGAATTTCATCCTAAAGCACATCCAGCGCCCCTACAGAGATTTTTATTTTTATATTTTTACAAAAACCACGCGATTTCACCAATGATACAACTTTTTCTAGTATGAATATTTTTAATAGCCAATCACAATTGGTCTCAGTAGAAATATATGGGTTCTTGAGAATTAAGTACATAGGATTATGTAAACAGTGATTAAAAATGTGTTATCAAATTTCGTGGAACGGAATGGAAATTACTTTTATTTTGATTGTCGATTAAAAGATAAACATAATTATTTAACCACAACTTTTTCCGATTTGGTAAAATCTGATTGGATATTCAACACAGTCTTGAATTTTTTTTTTCTCTCTCTCTCTCCTACTTTTACTTTTTGGGGCCTTCCATGGCTCGTGCACTGACAAAATTTTGATTTTACTTATATTTTATAATTTGATAGTGGTTAGGGTCCTGATAAGTGCCAAAAATTATTATACTTGTAAAAACTTTTCTTCGTGTATTTACATGTGTCCAAATCTACACGTATAATTACTCGTGTTTATTTTCAATAGGTGTCAGTTAAAAATATTGCGTGTAATTTTAACACTACATAAAATTCACTTTCTGGGCAATTATTTCTCGATTTACGCCATTCCACAAAAAAGATGATTTTTTTTCATTTTTAGGTTTAATTCTGACATGTAATAAGTGAATGAATTTTGACCCTATTTTAATAACATCGAAAACTATAATAATATTTTTAATAATAATAATAATAATAATAATATAATAATAATAATAATAATAATAATAATAATAATATTTTTTCTGTTAAATCGCTGTTTAAGTTCTTAAACGAGTCAAATTTGGATAATTAGGTTAATCGGTGATTACTTTCCATTAATCATCATATCGATTATGGTGAAACGCTTTCTGATGGTTAAGATACTTTAATCACGAATTATTACACTAATCACAGGTGGTGAAATCGGCCCTAAGTCTATCACAATATTTCTTCTTTCTTCTACTGCTCTCTTTCTAATGTTTCCTCCTTTATTACCTCTTTTTCTATTTTTATTACGGTTGAACCTTTGAGCAGTTGCTGCAGCCGTTAATTCCATCTAAGTATATAAATGTATTTATATGAATTAAAGTCTTGGGTTACGTGCTTAAGTAGCACGAAACATTACTGTGATGTTATTAATATTACAATGTAATATTACAGTGACATTATAGTAACATAAAGAGATAACACTACTCTGGAGTCAGAAAAATAGACCTACATCTTGAATGATTTGTTTTGAAAAAATGAAAAGTAGAATAGGATTTCTTTTTGGAAGTTTTATTAAAGACATATTAAAGAGTAGAAAAAAATGTTATTAAACATTTTATAACAAAATGGTGTCGATAATTTTCATAGTAAAAATTGATATTTTTTCTACAAAAGCGGTAGAATATTTAAAAAATTTTATTTAATTTAATTTATCCTTTTTTTCTGTGAGGGGTTTTTAGTCATTAATTTCGAATATGAATTTAATTTAACAAAATTGAAAACAGCAGCCCGGTTTTTTGGTCCACTTAGAGTTTGTCCAACTTTAGCACAGTCACTGCTTTGAACTAGAGCATTGGCCAACCATACAGATGGTTTATCATCGATTAGCAACGATAATTAATCCAACAACCGAGCTAAGATGGTTAACATCTGTTAAAAATAATCCTCAAATGGATAGTTCCCCCACTGGAAAATCCTATATAGGTACTTACAAGTAATCCTATAAGGATCCCATATAAATTTGTATAGGATTCTTTATAGGAACCTATGTACGTTCCTATGTACGATACTTCCTATACGATTCCTACATAGATTCCTTTAGGTAACTTTGTTTCATTGTATAGAACTTTTATAAGATTTCAATAGGTTTATATATGAGATCATTTGCAGTTTACAATAAGGACCTTTTCCAGTAGGGTTTAACCAATCTGAAATGTGCATAATGGAATAAAACTTTCGTAGTTGTTGTTAACTATCTGATTTTTAAATACAAACAATAATAGGTGATTAATTTTAACTGAGCTTCATGTAATTAAGTTCAGCTGTCTTTTTTTAACCAAGTAATAATCTAGACGATATAACGGCAGTCACTTAGTTTCATCTTTTCCGGAGAGTCATGTTGTTAAAATTCTGAAATTTACCGACTGTATATTAGTAGTGAATGAGTGATTCAAATTTTTATTGGTTATTGTATTAGCAGACATTAAATGTCTCATTTATCTATAATAATTATAATATAAATTAAAATGAAATAAATCTTTTACATGATGCTATATTTTACGATGTACGTTAAAAAGGTTAAAAATATTTTATTTTATTTGAAAGAAATTTGTTTGATTATATAAAGGAATTTTAATTTACCAAAAACTTTGCTTATTTTTAAAGATTTAATTCAATTAAGCTGTGTTTCTTGAGTTTTGCTAACCATCCGGCCACCGTTGGCCCATAGTTTGGCCTACGCAGAAAGTTAAGAGGATTAAACTGTTTTTAGATAGACAAGCAGTGTAAAATTTAGTTACTATGTTGGTGGTAGAAGGCGCTAAAATAGGCCGTTTTCATTCAATATAGGTAACCAGGCCTGATAAGAACATATAATTTTTGAGACAGAGCCTTTTTTAAGGCTACCAAGGAATAACACTTTAAATAATATATCAGTCGGCTATTTTTAATAAAAAAATTATATTCAAATTTGTAATCAGCGACCCCGAAAACTCCCAGAAAATAAATATTAATGAAATCCCATAAATTTTTGAAAAATACATATTCTGTCAAACTAAAGAAAAATTCAATGCATTTTGAAATAAAAACCCTGAATTTAAATACTTCTACTTATTAGAAAATGTTCTAAATAGCTGTATTCAGTTTTTAATTAAGTATAATTTAAAGTAATGAAACACAGTGGGTCTGAATTCACTTCAACCCAAAAGTGCTTGCACATCTCGGTTTTTTTAATATTGTTTTTGGGATGCCTCCTGATGATTTTAAGGCAAAAATGAAAAAAATCGGTTGGGCCCTTTTTGAAAAAAATAATTTTTTGATTTTTTTAAAGAGGTTAATCAACATATTTTAAGAAAAATACATTTAAATAGAAGGTATATCGATTTGAGCAATTAGAAATGACACAACAAAGAAGGCCCTAGGTGCTGAATATCTTGCGGTAACTTTATCACATCTAAATTCCCGAAATTTCGTGAAAAATCGGCACAAAATTTAGTTTTCTGAAGATTACTCTTTTCTCGTGCATATTAGGTCTTAAATGTCTGTAGACAAATTAAAGCTTATAAAATTTGCAAGAAAATAAAGAAAAAAGTACTGTATCTTCAAAATTGTCGGATATATGACCTTTTAAAATCAGATTTTAACAGAAAATTCATTTAAAATAAAATTTTATTTTAGTTTTTGCAAAATAAATAGTTTTGTGTTCATCTGAGGCAAATATGTTATCAGAGATAAATTAGAAATTTGTATTTGTATCACTCAGACAAACTTACAGCAATCACATGTTGCCGGCTTGTAAGGATTCACAGTAAGTTTGGCTGAAAATTTTATGCTATATAAGTATACCTGACATTCGTTTCTTGATTGTTCGGCATTTTCTTCTTGTCTTATTCCATGATTAACTCTCAAATGAGTATCTAGTTCGAAAGTATTCAATAAAAAGATATCGCAATAAGGGCAATGCACTCTATTTTTTCCTTGCTTACTCTTTTTTATACATTCGACATTAGAGATACAAGGATTTTCTAAAATATAATAAAAATTAAAGTGAGTTAAAATTTGAAAACATTATTGATAAACATAGGTGTTAGTCATATTAAATATATTAGTGAGTAGCTCAGATGTATGTATGTGTGGATGTATTTATGTATGTAAATACATCCATACAACGATTTTCTAAAATATAATAAAAATTAAAGTGAGTTAAAACTTGAAAACATTATAGATAAACATAGGTGTTAGTGATATTAAATATATTAGTGAGTAGCTCAGATGTATGTATGTGTATACATGTATGTATGTATGTATGAATATATGGACGTATGGATACATATACGTATGTGTGCGTGTTTGTATGTATGTATATATATGAATGTATGCATGGATGTATGTATGGATGTATATATGTGTATGTGAGGATGTGGGTATGAATAAATGTATGTTTGCGGGTCTGTGTGTATATATGTATATGTGTACATAAGTACTTACGAATTTCTGAGGTGTCAAGCAATTCTTGTTCTAGAATTTCATCACTCAAATATTCTTTATCAAGAAATTTATCGGGAACTTCGCCAGAATTTTGTTCAACAGGAACGTGTTTTCGAACTGGATTGTCTGGTGCAGAAGTAGTAGCTATCCATAATATATTTAAAGTAATATTATTAGTATAAATAAAAATCCATTTCTCTAATGACATTATTTAATTCTTTTAATTTATAAAAAATGGTAATATATGCATGTATATGTACATATATATATATATATATATATATATATATATATATATATATATATATATATATATATAAGGCATTCCATGTCAAGTAATCAAGGTGGAGAAAAATTTTTCTCCAATCGTAGCAAAACTTGGGGCTTTTGTAGTATTAATAGATAGTAATTTTTTGTGAAAATATTTTTTTACCTAGTCCAATATTTTCCGAGGGGTAGGGGGTTAAATTTTTTAGATTTTCAGTACAATGCTTATTTTGATAATTTTTTACTCTTAAACAATTAAACATAAAAATTTGGAAAGGTACATTTTGAAAAGGGTTTTCCAAGATCTTTCGATTGAAAATGAGCATTAAAAAAAAATTTTTTACCCAAAAAAATCAAAATTAAAAATAAATTTTAATTTTTTGGAAAAAAGGCAGCTTTTTTTTTTTAAATGAAAGCTGAGGTTTTTGCTAAAAGAACATATAAATGAAAAAGTGGGACAAGAATGTTTAAACATTAAAAAAATGAATTTTCTCGTAAAAACCGGGTTTATAGCGCTCCGGTGAGTAGAAACCTCTGTTTTTCAATGTTTAAACATTCTTGTCCCACTTTTTCATTTATATGTCCTTTTAGGAAAAAACCTTAGCTTTCGTTAAAAAAAGCTGCCTTTTTCCTAAAAATAAAAATTTATTTTCAACTTTGATTTTTTTGGTCCAAAAAATGTTTTTTTAAATGCCTATTTTCAATCGAAAGAGCGTGTATGTATGTATGGATGAATGGAAGGATGTATGTATGTATGAATGGATGTACGTATGCATGTGTGTTTGAGGATATGTGAATGAATAAATGTATGTTTGTGTTCCTGTGAGTATGTATGAATCTATATATGTTAGTGCGAATGTATGCATGGATGTGCGTATATTATGTACATAAGTACTTACGAATTTCTAATGTGTCATGCAATTCTTGTTCGAGAATTTCATCATCCATATATTCTTGATTAAGAAATTTATCGGGAACTTCGACCGTATTTTGTTCATCAGGAACGTGTTTTGGAACTGGATTGTCTGGTGCAGGAGTAGTAGCTATCAATAATATATTTAAAGTAATATTATTAGTATAAATAAAAATCCATTTCTCTAATGACATTATTTAATTCTTTTAATTTGCAAAAAGTGGTGATATATGCATGTATATATATATATATATATATATATATATATGGTAAAAGTATGCATGTATGTTTGTATGTGTGTATATTTGGATAAATATAAGTATGCATGTATGTATGCATCAATGAATGTATGTATGGATAAATATACGTATGCACGCGTGTATGTATGTGTATGTATGAATGGATGTACGTATGTATGTGTGTGTGTGAGGATGTGTGAATGAATAAATGTATGTTTGCGTGTCTGAGTATGTATGAATCCATATGTGTAAGTGCGAATGTATGCGTGGATGTGCGTATCTTTTTGTATGTATATATATTTGCATAGGTACTTACAAATTTCTGACGTATCATGAATTTCTTGTTCGAAATTTTCTTCGTTTAGATATTCTTCTTCAAGATATTCTACTTCAAGAAATTCATCTAAATCCTCTTCTGAATCTTGTACCGGAGAAACCTGTTTTTGAACTGAATTGGATGGTACAGGATCAGAAGCTATTATCACAAATTTTAAATTTTGTTATAATATAATATTTATATAAATGAAAACAGATTTCTTTAATGAAATGTTTTAAAGTTTTAAATTGCAAAAAAATGCTGGTATGTATGCATGTATGTTTATAAATGTACGTATGTATGCATGCATGAATATGTATGTGTGTATGTTTGCCCGTGTAGAAATTGCCATTATAGTCCCTGTCAATAATAGGGCTCTTTTGTCGCCCGTAACAGTTTTCCCCAACAAAAAATTATATCGTTTTCCCTATCAGGTCCTAATACGGCCCGATTGATGAGACCGAATTACAGATTTTCGTATACAATGTGGCACGCGAAGTAATTCCCTTATAAGGGTCCAAAAAAGAGCAAATACGGTCACTAATGTTAGAAGTTTAATTAATTATTTTTTATTATTTTGCGTGTAGTATTATAGAATCAAATTATTAGTCTCATTTTATTAAACTATGATATTATTATTACATTATATTATTTTATAATTTTTAATTAGTTATTTATTATTATAAATTTATATTTTAAAATATTTTAAAAACAGATCCTTGCAAAATTTTAGTTTATTTAAATAATTTCTTTATTGATGTGACACGCGAAGTAAATCCCTTACAACCGTCCCAGTCAGAGGAATAAGGGTCGCTGATTACGAATCTGAAGTTATTTTTAAACATTTGAAAATGGCGGATCAAATATGGCGATCAAAATTTAAAATTTGATCAGATTCGAAAGAAACTTGTTAGCCGGGGGGTTTTGGGGTCACTGATTACGAAGCTGATGTCACTTTTTAAAAATTCAAAATGTCGAATCCAATATGGCGGAGAAATTTTTAATTTGATGCAATTTCCTTAAAAATTGACACCCTAGGGATTTTTGAAGTCGCTGATTACGAATTTGAAGTCACTTTTTAGGAATTAGAAATGGTGGATCCAATCAGAATTGGATTATGGTGGACAAAATTAAAATTTGATCAAATTGTCAAAAACTTTTTACTCACAGGTTACATTATAGATTAGTGTAAAGCAAGAATTTCTTAAAAGTGACTTCAAATTCGTAATCAGCGACCCCAAAAACCCCTGAGTAACAAGTTTTAATAACCGATAGAGACATTATTTATTGTAAATTAATAATTAGTATGAACATAAATGTCCTCAAGTATTAAGGAAGTCATTGTAGCGTGCGAGCGTGGTAGGGTGGTTAGGTTATCGGTTTGCGAATTTCAGGGTCGTGGGTTCAATTCCCGGCGTTTAGGAATTTTTTCTCTGTTAGGTGCATTTATATTAAATATACGAGGTAGAATAAACAAAAGTAGGTAGGAAAAAAGATTAAAAAACGAAATTATACAATTATTAAAAATAAATAAATAATTTCAGTTTTAATACTTTATATAATTAATATAATTGTTTTTTATAGTTTTTTCAACTACGTTTTTTATTGGGGCCTCCAGGAACTATGATAATTAATGTTAGAATTATGATATTTATTTCTGATAATTTTTTACTCTTTGATAGGGGACATGTCAGACCCTTGTTTGGGGCTACATTAATTTTCCACTGACGGGCCCCATTACATTTTGCGTAACGAAACTAGTAAGGACCCTAGCAATTTGCCCTATTGGGCCCCTAATATTAAAAGGGGATACTATTACGGTCCCTAACAGTGCCACATTGCAATTTCTACACGGGTGTGTGTATGTAAGCATGTATTATGTATGTATGCATGTACGTGTATGTATGTGGGCGGATGGTATTTTTTTATATGTATGTATGTGTAAGTTCTTACGAATTTCTGACGTGCCATGAAATTCTTTTCCGAGTATTTCTTCATCCCGAATTTCTTCTTCAAGTAAGTCTTCTAAAACTTTTTGCGAAACTTGTTCCTTATGAACTTGTTTTTGAACTCTACTGTTGGATGGTACAGGATCAGAAGCTATTATTGTAAATTTCATATTATGTTATTCATATGATGAAAAGCATATTTTTTTAATGAGATGGTTGTTTACATTCAGAATATTCTAGTGAAATGTTCCAGGAATCTTTAAGTTATATTAAAATGTGCGTCTCATTGGAATATTCCAATAAAACGTTGATGACATGTTTCACGGTAATATCGAAGAAATATTACAGGATGATGTTGATGGAATTTTTCCAGAATATTCCTTGAAAATAATTTACAATTTCATATTTTGCAAAATTTTTATTTTTTTATCCTTTTTGTATTAAAAATTTGGTCCTTTTGTATTTTCAACAGATTTAATTTTACAGGGAACATTGTCTCAACATTATCTTGGAATATTCCTTTGATTTTATCTTGTAACATTCCCTCAACGTTTTCTTTGAATGTTCCTGTGGGGCGTACATTTTAATTTTACTTTAAGATTCCTGGAACATTACACTGGAATATTCCGAATATGAAAAATAATATTGCCTTCACTTTCAAGCTACATTTTATGTTATTTAGGTGTATGTATGTATGTTTGTGTGTCTGTGCATATGTATGTATGTCAGCTGCATGTATATATGAACGATTCCATGTCAAGTGATGAAGGTAGTTAAAAATTTTTCTCCAATCGTAACAAAACTTGGGGCTTTTGTAGTACTACTGGATAGTAAATTTTCGTGAAAATATTTTTTACCTAGTCCAATATTCTACGAGGGGGGTGGGGTTAAAGTTTTGGGGTTTTTAGTACAATGCTTATTTCGATAATTTTTTACTCCTAAACAATGAAATATAAAAATTTTGCAAAGTACAGTTCCGAAAGGTTTTTTCATGATCTTTCGATTAGAAAGAAGCATTTTGAAAAAAAAATTTGACTTCAAAAAATCAAAATTAAAAATAAATTTTAATTTTTGGGGGGAAAAGATACCATTTTTTTTAACGAAAGCTGAGGTATTTTACTAAAAGGACATATACATTAAAAAGTGGACCTAGTATGTTTAAACATTGAAAAAATAGTGTTTTATTAAACAAAGCTAATAACCGGGTTTAAATCGCTCCGGTCAGTAGAAAACTATTTTTTCAAAATGTTCATTTCCCAAGTGCGAAAACCAACGCGGCCCAACATTGGCCCAGTATTGGCAAAGCTGGAATCGAGACTTGGCAGACAATGTTGGTCCGACTTTGCGCCGACTCTTGTGGTGTTAACCAGGGTTGGACGTCGGCAGCCAGATCACGGCAGACATTAATGGCCCATTATTGGCTGCCAGATCTCAGCAGATATTAATGGCCCAATATTGGCTGCCATTACTCCCCCAGTGTTGACAAAATAAAAAAAAAAATTTTTATTTAATTAACTAATTAATTGATAATAATATTTATACGGTTTATTTCCCTAAGTTAAACGCAAACTTACAAATATTTGAAAAATCCTTACCGCTCGCGGGGGATCGATACCATTCCTGTGCCAAGCTACGCCCCAATTCTGGCAATTATAATTTGCCATCAAATATACAAAATTTTTGCCATTAAAGTGCCATTAATAGGCCGATCTTCGTCACATCACTGGTAATTTAATTTGGACATTAAAGATTTATCAACTTTGCTGATAATGTGCCGTTATTGGGCCAAGCTACGCCTTAATACTGGCAATTATAATTTGCCATTAAAGATACAAAATCTTTGCCATTAATGTGCCTTTAATGGGCCGATCTTCGTCACATCATTGGCAATAAAATTGAATTTTAAAAAATTTTAATATGAAAATTCATGCTATGTTTTTAATATTTAATTCTTTTCTAAAAATTTAACTAGACTCCATTTTGAAATCAATTTTCATTAGAAAATTCTACGAGAATTCAATTATTTTAATACAAAAGTAAATAATTTATTGAATATTATTTCTTAAAATTTAATTATGAGAATTAAATTTTAAAAATAATATTCATTTATTAAATAAATTTTCATAATATTTTTGTAGAAAATTCTCAATTTTCATAAGGAAATAATTTGCATCATTTCTATTTCTTAACTACAATTGCTTTAAGAAAAATCCAAAGATTTTTAAGAATAAAGGAAAAAAATGTTTATAAATTCTATTTGTCAATTAGAAAATTTAATTGAAAATGAAACTGAAAATTTTTGAATTTTTAGAAAATAAAGGAAAAGATTGTATTGAATAAAATGTTCTGTTACATTTATTTACGAATTTATTGTAAAATTATTTCAAAACATCAATAACTACTTTTTTAAATAACTATTTAATTATACTTTTTCAAAAAAATTAATTCTCCAAAATTGTCAGTTGAAAATATAGAAAATACAAATTTTCAAATACTTTAATTTGAATCCTTTTTAAACTTATTCAATTATTTAAATACAAAATAAATAATTTATTGAATAACTGAATGTTTCTTAAAATTGAATTCTCAAAAAAAAAATTTACCAAATTAAAATGCCATTAATGTACCTTTAATGGGCCGATCGTCATCACTCACAGGCAACTGAATTTTGCCATTAAAGATTGATCAACTTTGACAATAACGTGCCATTATTGGGCCAAACTACGCCCCAATACTGGCAATTATAATTTGCCTTCAAAGATACAAAATGTTTGCCATTAATGTGCCAATAGTGAGCCATAACTGGACCGATGGTCGGCACATCACTGTCAATTGTCTTTCGCCATTAAAGATTGATCAACTTTGCCATTAATGAGCCAAGCTAGGCCCCAATTATAATTTGCCTTCAAAGATACAAAATGTTTGCCATTAAAGTGTCACTACTGTGCCTTTAATTGGCCGATATTCGTTACATCATTGGCAATTGAATTTTTCCATTAAAGATTTATCAACTTTGCAAATAATGTGCCGTTATTGGGCCAAGCTACGCCTTAATAGTGGCAATTATAATTTGCCATCAAAGATACAAAATGTTTGCCATTAATGTGCCAATAATGAGCCATTAATGGACCGATAGTCGGCACATCACTAGCAAATGTCTTTTGCCATTAAAGATTGATCAACTTTGCCGTGAATGTGCCATTATAGGGCCGAGAGCTGGTCCAGTCTTAAAAATTTCAAAAATCTGACCATGGGCACCGTCATTGGCCCAGCAATGGGACGTTTTTAACACCAGTAACAGCGTAGTAACTACTGCCAATTCTCGGCAGACATTACTGGACCAATGATGGTCCGTTTTTGGAGTCTTGGCATTTCGCACTTGGGTTCTAATTGAATCAGCATGAAAAAACCTTTCAAAACTGTACTTTGCAAAATTTTTATGTTTAATTTTTTAAAAGTTAAAAATGATTAAAATAAACATTAAACAGTAAAACCCTTGATCACTTGATGTGGAATCGCTCACATGTGTTAGTACTTACGATTTTCGGACGTCTCCTGAAATTCTTCTATCAAAATTTGTTCTTGTGCAACTTGGCTTTCAACAGCATTCATACGTACAGGAGCAGAAGCTGAATTTTTAATTAAATTATTTATGTACTTTCTAAATTTGTATTAGCAAAAATGTTTACTAATTTAAATCAGTAATAGAATTTATGCCTTTAAATTAGTAAATTTCAACAATTAATTTAGTAGAAACTACTACTTATTTATGAAACTTTACTAATTCAAAAGCAAAAAGTCAATTACTATTTCAAATTGGTAAACTCACCCAGAGAAAAATATTATTTAAACCTAATATATTTTATTTGGCTTAAATAAACGTATATTTGTCTCACAACCAACTAGATTTTATATTTTTTTTAAATAAAATTTATATTTGACATAAATAAAACATAAATTTGAATCAAATAAAATTTTATTTTAACCAAATTATATATATATATATATATATATATATATATATATATATATATATATATATATATATATATATATATATATATATATTAAATGTACACCTAGGAAAAAGATATATGAATCATTTTACGTGTGATGTTCCAAGTTGTAAGTGGTAAATTTTATTCCTTAATATTTAAAAAACTAACCCTTCTTTATAATTAATATTTAATTTTCAATTTAATTTCAATTTTTTTAATTTCCCAAACAATTTTTTTAAATATAAATTATTGCAAACGAAAGCTGAGGTTTTTTCCTATCGAAACCCCTCCTTTATCCCCTCTAAATTTTCGAAAATGTCAAAAATGTTTTTTGGGTCACATTTTTATTTGATAGAACAACAAATTTCTCGAGTTTTAATTTTATTCAAGAATTAGAAATTTCAACTTAGGACATTACATGTAAAATGCCTCATATTTGATTTACTGCCAACTGGACTTATTTATGTTTTTTAATAAATTTTACTTGATTAAAATAACTTTTACTTTATAAAATTATATTTTTATTTAAAACAAATAAATAACCTACTTAGATTTGACACAAATATACTTTTATTTAATTTAAATAAATTACATTTGCTTTAAATAAAATTTTTCTTTGGGTATGGAAAAAATTTAATCGGAGAAAATTATTCGGAGTTTAAAGAATTAAGAAAAATAATGTATTTTTTAAGTCTCTAAATCCATTTGCTAACAGAGAAATTTGAAAATATGGAAACGTAAATGCTTGCCAGTTTCCGCTAATGTATATCCCGGATGAATAGTCTTAAAATGTCGTTTCAAATTACAATTTCGGCTGAAAGTTCTGTTACACAATGAGCAGGTGAATTTATTAGTTGTTTTTTCATTGGTCACGGGGTTCGTATTAGGCTGTTCTGTTTCTGCTACATATAATAATATTTTTCTAATTTATTGATGGGAAATTAATGATATTTACTCAAAAGTACTAAATATATATTCACTGAAGAAATCTAGTCTCATAATAAGTAGCGTACGCTACTAATTTTGAGTTGCAATAAATATGAGATTCTTAGGTGGCGCTACGCTCTATGGCGTTTAACATAGCCTTATTTCGAGATGCAACAAAAATGAGACTAGTTTTTTTGTGTGTATGTACCCAGGTGCGAATTTCGGTCGGCCGCCACAATTGGAACGTCGGGCCAAAGTCGGACCAACTGTGGCAGCCGAAGTTTCGGCACCCAAAGGTGGCCCGATTTTGGTTCAATGTTTCTCCCAAAGTCGGGCCAACCATGAATGCCGACCAGAAGAACTGATGGTTGGCCCAACCATCGGCCACAGTTGGGCCGACGGTCGGGTGAACTTTGGTCGCCACAGTTGAGAAAACCAACTTTTTTATGGTCGGCCGACCATCAGCCACAGTTGGGCCGACGGTCGGGTGAACTGTGGCCGCCACAGTTGAGAAAACCAACTTTTTTATGGTCGGCCGACCATCGGTCACAGTTGGGCCGACGGTCGGGTGAACTGTGGTCGCCTCAGTTGAGAAAACCAACTTTTTTATGGTCGGCCGACCATCGGCCACAGTTGGGCCGACGGTCGGGTGAACTGTGGCCGCCACAGTTGAGAAAATCAAATTTTTTTTGGTCGGGCCGACCATCTGCCACAGTTGGGCCGACGGTCGGGTACGGTTGTAGTTCATAAAGTTATCACGCTCCTTCTTCAGACATGTGAGCGTAGCATGGTGGTAGCGTGTGTGACTGTGGTACGTTAGGTTGCGAGTTCGATCCCCCCAAGCGTTAAATATTTTAATATGTTTATAACTAATATAATGTATGTGCGATAAATGTGTGATCAATTGAAGGCAATTGTCAACTTCAATAAACATTTTTTTATTAACATTTGTCATTGGTTGGCAAGACTACCTGGAAGGCCGGCGTGATCAATCCACATGGTGGCCCGACCTTTGGCTGACCAAGTTGGGCCGACCATGAACATGGTTGGCCCGACTATAGGCCGACAGAAAATTCGCACCTGGGTATATATATACACGAAATACACACACATGTTTAGCTATCATATATACACAAAACCCATTTACATATATGAGTATTAATGTTTTTAAAACAAAAATTTCTTATCTTTAGGATATTAATAAATTATTTTAAAAAATAATATTATTCATAAAAAAAATATTTATTAATTAAAATATTATATTGGACAATTCATGGTAATTTAAGAAATTATTTTTCGTTTTTTTATGTGATACTGTTTTATTGAAAATCATCACCATTTTATGTCAGATGCATTCCCAGGTGCGATTTTCTGGTAGGCCTATAGATGTGCCAACTTTTACAAAGTTGATCCAACTTCTCGTGCCAGAGGTTGGGCCAACCATACAGATGATAACGGTTCGCCGTCTAATGGTGACGATGGTTGGCCCGACAACTCATAAGGAAATTGGCCCAACTTAAAATGCATATGTTGTGCTAACCATACATTTCAATGGTTGGTCCGAAGACTGACGCCAAAGTTGGCACAACTTCAGATGCGTAAGTTGGGCCAACCACAATTTTCAAAGTTTGTCCGACTTCAACAGCCAAAGGTAAAAAAATGATTAAAAAACTAAATCATTTCAATAATTAACACGTTATTATTAGCGGAAACATCAGGTATGACCTTTACCTATTACTATTAAACACAATTTCATACATACATTTTTGAAATTATCTAACACGTTCGCTAGGATCTAACGCCTAACCTAACGCACCGAAAACTTGTATAATGACCACTACGCTACACTCACATTGGAGTACATAATGTTAAATGTATATTAAAGCTGCAACAGTCGGGCTAACCGTGGCCCAGAGTTTGGCAGCCTAGAAAGTATAAGTCACTTAAACTGCATTTGACAAAGTTTTGCCAACCGTGGCCCACAGCTCGGCCAACCAAGAAAAAGCACGTCAATTAAACTACGTTTTACAGAGTTTTGATAACCGTCCGGCCAACTGCGGCCCAGAGTTCAGCCAACCAAGAAAAAACAAGTCAATTAAACTGCGTTTCACAGAGTTTTGCTAACCGTTGGTCCAACCGTGGCCCAGGGTTCGACCAACCAAGAAAGTCTAAGTCATTTTAACTGCATTTGACAAAGTTTTACCAACAGTCGGGCCAACCATGTCCCAGGGTTCGTCTAACCAAGAAAAATCAAGTCAATTAAACTTCATTTCACAGAGTTTTGCCAACCGTCGGGCAAACTGTGGTCCAGAGTTTGGCCGACCAAGAAAGTTTATATCAATAAAACTGCGTTTCTTGAGTTTTGCCAACCGAGGCCCAGAGTTTGGTCACCCGAAACTGAATGTTTTTAAAACTACGTTTGGAAACTCTGGCGGCCAACCTAAATTCGCACATGGGACTGTATATATCATATATTTCTAACTATTGTATAAAATAGAAGATATTATAATATATAAAGCATACTTTCGCTTGAAAGGTTTTCAATTTCACAAATCAAGTGGGCGTTCGCTCCGGCCAACATATCCATTCCAATGACAATATTCTTTCTTCTCCTCTCTGCTTGAATTTCATGTTTAATGTCACTTTGAATCGACTCCCAGAGTTGTGTAATTCTTTGCTCTCGAATTATAGCTTCTTGAGTTTGAAGAATCTTTTTGTGCCCGAATTTCAAGACAGTCAAATACTCAAAATGGTAGTTTTTGACAATGCTTATAAAATTAACTAAAAAAGAATAAGCAAATTTAATTTGTAAATACACTTTGGGGACTATTTTCAATATATTTTTTAATTTTTCTGACATTTAAGGACACATGGAGGACATTTTAAGGACACATTGAGGGCATGTGTGGAACATTCTCAGGGCACACTGAGGACATTTTTAGAAAATGTTTGTGAAATTCTCAGGACACATAGAGAACCTTTTTAGAATAGATGTAAGAAATTATCTGAAGATATTTAGAACGCATAAACAGTCTAACGAAATTCACCCTCCCATGAAACAGTCGCTCTCACTGAATGTGTGCAGAAAGCTCCTCGTGTAGAAATTTTGTTATGGCCCGGATCAAGGCCAAATTAGGTCTCCCTATTAGGGAATAAAACACACGGCACGACATGGCCCTGATCAGTAAATCCACATTTGATTGTTGCCCCAATCTGGCCCAGGTCGCTGTGTGTTACTTTACCTAATATGGCCATAGTAGTAAAATTTCAACACTGGGCCGAAGCTTGATTGAGTATTTACGAGCTTTTTGTTTTTCAAACCAAGCCAAGTCAAACCCAATCAGTTCGAGCTCGAGCCAAGTTCGAACCGAGTAGAGTCTTATACAAAGCTCGAATATTTTCGAGAACTCGAATTTTTTTAGTATTCGAACACTTCGAATACTCGATTAGATTCGAGTATTCATTTAGATTCAAGCTTTGAAATTACTTTAAAAAAACTATTCATAACTAGAAAGTAACAAATTTAAGGAATTTACTGATCGTAGAAAATCGTTAGGTGTTAAAATAACTAACTTTCTAACTAACGTAAGACATTTCGGCGGAATTCAATATTTTCAACTTATAAGTTTTTTTAGTCATTTCTAATCTTAAATTGAACCGAAGACTCGAATTCAATCGAGAGTACTCGAATTCACTCGAGTACTGGATATATCGAGTCAAGTTTGTGCTCGACAAAAAAAAATTACATCTATAACTCTCACCCTCACTTTTATTTTCAATCTCATCTTTGTTCTCCCACCCAACGAGCACATATGTTTGCCACAAACTTGCATTAAGCTTACTGTGCAAGATGTGCAAGCTTACAGAGCAAGCTCGTGACAAGCTTGCATTGAAATCTTCCTACAAAATTATGATATAAGCTTGGTATAAACTTGTGAAACAAATTTTGGACAATCTTTTTTGGCAAACTTGCTACAAGTTTACCGGATAAATTTGCTACAAAGTTGCTGCAAGCTGCCGGATAAATTAAAAAACTTGACACCATGCGCAGTTAAATTCTATGGCATTTACGGCTGCACAGTAATTTTTTTGCCATCTAGCCATGTTGCTGAGTGTATATTTTCAAAATTTATAAGAAAATCTCCATGAAAAATTAAAATTTCATGCTTGCAATAAGCTTACTTCAAACTTACACTACAAACTTGTAACAAGTTTGTCAACTAAGCTTGTTGTACACTTGCCTCTCTCTCTCTCTCATTTTTATCTTCACGAGTCCTAAGAAAGTTCAACACATATTTCCAATGTGACTTGAGAATATCTCAAACATGTGCTCAACATTTTCTGAAAATGTTCTAAATAATTCCTGTAAATATTAATTTGACTCATTTATGGTTTGATTTGCTGATAAAAATCAGTTTTTAGTTTGAGATTATGTGAAACTGTTGTCACTTCTTAAAACGCGTTTAAGTCTGCCTTTAAGATATCTTCAGGATATATCTTTTTTAAGACAATGTTAAGATATATTTAGGATATTTTAAAGCTGTTTTTACAATATTCTACTCGTAAAGAAACCTTCAACTGGAACACCGATTACTTTCGCTGAAATAGCGAAAGTATTCGTTGCAATAACTAAAAATTTCGCTAATATAGTGAATTTTATAGTTGTTCCAGGTGAAGATTGTTTTTCGTGTATGAATGTTCTGAAAAGGACATTCCAAAGGCTATCCCACGGATGTCTGTATTCTTTGAGATCCCACCTACAGAAAGAAATACATTGTTACCAAGAAAGTTAGTAGTAGAGGGTCGTATTCCTAAATAACTCCTCAAGGTACGGTGGTATCTTTCAAGGTCGTTGTCGGTTCTGACATTTTCATTGAAAATTGAAAATCTTTTTGGAGTCACAATTTTCAACCAATAATTTTCAAAATATATGAAAAAATTGGAGAAAATGTTCTCCAATGTTGACGTAAGATCCACCACTTTATCCCCTTGAAGAGATTCGCCAATTTTAATTTGACTTTTGTTTCGCAAAAGTTTTTCCTTCAACGTGAAGTAGACCGCTTCAATATCTTCGGGAGGAATGAAGGGAAGATTCCTAACTTTGGTAGTAAACTCTCGCGCATCTTTGTTCTTGTTAATAATTGGAGATAGGTGACTCTCCTTTTCGAAACTGATGAAGTTCTATAATTAAAAATTGAGACATACATGAATTATTATTTCGTATATATTATTGAATTAATGTATTAACCCTTTGAGTTCATAAATTCAAAATGGTGGATACAAAATTTTGAGCATGAAAATTTAATATTGACTGAATTTACTTGAAAATACTTACTCAGTGATTACTAGGTAACAGATGGTTTAGTACATGACTTATATATGAGGCATTCCATGTCAAGTGACCCAGGGGTCTTACGGTCTATTACTTATTTCGATAATTTTTTACTCTTAAACTATTAAACATAAAAATTTGACAAGGTACATTTTGGAAAGCTTTTTTCATGCTCTTTCGATTGAAAATAAGCATTAAAAATAAATTTTAATTTTTGAGAGGGAAAGGCTCTAAACCCGGTTTTTAGCTCTGTTTACAAGAAAATTCATTTTTTCAATGTTTAAACATTCTTGTCCCACTTTTTTATTTATATCTCCTTTTAGGAAAAAACCTCAGATTTCGTTTAAAAAAATGGGACCTTTCCTTCCAAAACATAAAATTTATTTTTAATTTTGATTTTTTTGGGTCAAAAAAATTTTTTTTTAACTCTCCATCCGTCGCATGGTGAGAAGTTTCCTCACCCAGTTTCTTTTTTTATTTATAACTTTTATAATACAAAAAATTATAATTCCATATTCTCAGTACCTTTCACAAAACTCTTCTTCTTTATTTTAAAACAATTTTTGTGTTTTTATTTATTTTAGTTTTTTGTAATTGAATTTTTAAGCAGCAAATGTCAAAAATTTTTGGCGCAAAGTGAGGAAACTTCTCACCGTGCGACTGACCGCGTATACCCGATTTCATTTGTCCTTAATTTTTTATTGAAATAATTAACAGAAAATGAAAGTTAATTTTACTTGCAATAGGTTGTTTGGAAATTATAATGAACATTCCAAAAAAATTTGGCATTTTATAACAATTTTTTATTAATTTACGATGGGTGAGAAGTTTCCTCACCTTGCAACGGATCGCGTTACAAAAAAGATGCGACGGGTGGAGGGTTAAATGCTTATTTTTAATTGAAAGAGCATGAAAAAACCTTTCCAAAATGTACCTTGCCAAATTTTTATGTTTAATAGTTTAAGGGTAAAAAATTATCGAAATAAGCATTGTAATGAAAATCCCAAAAATTTAACCCCCTCTGCTCGGAAAATATTGGACTAGGTAAAATAATATTTTTACGAAAAATTAATATCTATTAGTACAACAAAAGCCCCAAGTTTTGCTACAATTGGAGAAAAATTTTTCTCCACCTGGATCATTTGACATGTAATCGTTCATATACAAGTTTTATGTTTTGTTTTTTTACACCATTTTGAATCATTACTCGCAAGCAACCTTTTTTAGTACGATATAATTTTCTCTAAACATTTTTTTATTTAAAAAATATTATATAATAAAGTAATTTATTGCTGAAAGTTATAATACAAATTTAAACAGTTGGAAAGGATTAGGAGAGTGTGGTCCCATATCGACCCCTCGTACCATACCAACCCCCTTATGTTTCTTAAAGATGGTACCACTAAAAAATTCGTAAGTACCATCAATTGAACACTTTCACAACACCAACAACTGGGCCATAGGTTTTGTCAATGCTTTTGATTTCATTTTGGAGATTCAAGCAATATTAGATTTTAGCATTGATTAAATTAATTTTTGACCTATACGGAATTCGAGCTAACAGTGTTTTTTGAATACAGGGAAATGTTTACGAAATTAATTTGGATTATGTGTGACCTTAACTTCAACACACAACATTCAAATTAAATTGATTCCATTGATATAAGTGATTGGCAAAACATTTTGGGAAAATAGTGGGGGTGGTCCGAAACCGACCCCCATATTTTTACATTGTAATTGTTTATTCTCTTCTCTCTTATTGTTCACATGAAGTGAGGATAGGTTTTGCATATTTACTTTTATTTTTTAGGAATTTATAAAATTATTTTACTAGCAATCACAGCACATATTACTTAACTTTAACTCTCTTTTGGTTAAATATTTTATTCATTGTCAGTTGTAAAATGTTCTTGACAAGGCGATATCAATTAAGGGGTTACAAGTTTAACCATGTCAACATAAGTTATAGACATAAATAATTTCAGAGTAAAGTTACTAATGATTCATTTATTTACCTTCTTGTTCAGAAAAAGGTCAAAAATGTTGAATTTTATTGTAATTGCTATCAGAATTTGATATCTTAATTTTTCTTGAGATTTTCCCCCAAAAAAATGGGGGTCGGTTTCGGACCACCCATTTTGAGAAAGTTAAAAACGTAAATTTCCACTTTTTCTTTAGATATTTCATTAATGACAATCAGAAACCTCGGCAATCGTCAGAAAACATTGGAAAGTAGTTCCTTTACTCAAAAAAATTTTGAGGAAAACAAAGAAACACATTTTTAGCACATTTTTAGCACTGCACTTTAGGGGGTCGGTATGGGACCACCCTTCCCTTCTAAAAAATAATTTTTTATACATATATGTAAATGGGACAATTTAATATTATTTATTTGTTTATCATAATTTTATTATTAACAAATTGTGGTTCAGCAATTAAAAAAAAATATTAAAAAACAAAAATAAAATATCTTTTAATCTATTGATAAAGATAGAATAGAAATGCAGGAAACTGCGATATAGGTGAATAGGTGTATCACTGAATGGCCCAATGTGACGCAAAGGGTTAATATAAGTGCAAATTATAATTATCTTTTTATGTTGATAATGTTACTTTTAATGAATCATCCCAGTGACACTCTTTAGTTAAATTAAAGCCGGTTATAGATGGGCGATTCTTCTGAAAGTGACAGTTTTGAACTTCAGTTTTTCAATTTTTTTATATGGTTTTATCTATTAAAACTTATAAATTTTATACTCAAGAGTAAAATTTTTAAATTGCGTAAAATTAATTCTTAAAAATGTTAAGGTTTTCCTCTTCTGAAGAAGATTATTGTTGTTCCATTAGATTAATTTTATTTAAGTCGCGAGTTTTTCTATATTAAAAATCTACGCTAATGTCGTTCACGAAATCGAGAATAAAATAAGGGGAGACCGGGCATAATGGATCACTCCAATTTATTCAAAAGTAATAAATCAGTGTAATTTCGATTTCTGATCAAAATAATGTACTTGGCATACTGTAAGTTTGTACCAAGTTTCATTGTTTTTAATTTATTATTGTTAAAAATATGGTAGAAAAAGTGACTTTTATGCTTGAAAGTAAATTTTTCAAGTCTTTGTTTCTTGTTATATCTTTAGAACTTCTTAAAGAAAAATTGACAATTTTTGTTTAATACATAGGGTATTGGTAAAACATAACAAAATTTTGAACAAAAACCTCCGGGGCGTAATAGATCACTTTGGCCGGGGCGTATTGGCTCGTAAATTTTATAATGAAAAACATATTAGATTTAAATTATTAATAAAATGATAACCAATAATAACCCTTTATAAAAAAATAAGTGGAAAATAGATTTTTTAAGTAAATGGATTTTGCATTTCGCTACAACTTTTTAAAATTTGAAAATTGCATGAAAATGTTTAAAGTTTAAATTAAATATGTTCCATTCCCAATATTCTTTGTTATAAATGTACAATAGAAACCAACATTGTCAATAATAAATGATATTTCATGATCAAAATTATAATCTCATTGCTGTTTCATTATGCCCCGGGTAGTGATCCTTTACGCCCCGGCCCGAGGCGAAATTGCTCACATAGCATTTCTCCAAAAACATTGTTTTAGAAAAGAAAGTACAACACACAGAGAACTGAGTGTTGTTTTTGATGCGGGTAAATTTCAGTAGTGTAATTTTAGTGAGGATAAATTTTCTATAATAGAAAATTTACCTTTTTTCGGTGTTAAAACAACACTTCCTAGCTAAATTTTGATGCAGACACTTTTAACACCGAATTCTGTGTTAAAATAACATTCAATTTTCTCTGTGAAGTGATATTAGGGCGAACTTTTTTTATTAAAAGCTGAGATGTTAGGCTTAGTTTTCTACATGATGAAATTTTTATTAAAGTTTTCTGCAAGTATGCTCCGCAAACTTTACACCAGGCGAACATTTTGCTATTTGCCTCAAGTTTGCTGCAAACTTGCTGATAATCTTTGTGCTATCTCGGTGATCAATTTGATAATCTTGGAGGAAAAAAGTTATCTATTCAGAGAATCAAGCTAACATTCAAAACCTAACTTTCTAACTTTAACTCTCCAGTTTTTTTGAGTGTACACGGGATTGCATCATTATAAAAATATAACACTTTTACTAATATACGAAATGAATAAGAATAAAATGGAATATTACATTGCAAAAGTGATAAAAACACGCTTTAATTTCACATTCAAATACTTTTTCGATAGCATTTATTAGCGCCATTTCGAAATCGCACATTATCAAATTAGGCTTCAAGTTCGGGCATAAATTACGTATTTGTCGAAATACAGCTTCGTATGTACATTCAGTCTTCTTGCTGCTGAGAATCCAAACAAATGGAATTCCCTAAAATCCAATAAAAATTACTACTAAATATACTAAATTACTCACTAAATATGGGAATATTCACAAATTTGTGAGATGTAAGTCGTTCTCTCCGAAAATAATTGCATATACATTTATAATAAGTGAAATTTCACTCATATTAAGTGAAAAATTCACATATTCGTAAGTGTATGTGCACTTATTTATTGAGAAGACAACTTATAACGTATGTTTAGTCAAAGGACACCGCACTAAATACACTATAACTGGATTTTGGTTAAAATTCTGAAGATTTATAAAGTTTTTCGTTAAAGGTTTTCTGTTTAAAAAAATAATTGAGCAAAGGTCTGGAAATAAATAACCTAAAACCATTTTCAGTGTGTTTAGTGCTGGGTTCTTTCATATATTCAGATTTAGAGAGTATGGTGTACAAATATATGTATAACACAATACACTGAGAAAAAATTATACTTAAATGAAACACAATAATGTTAGACGATTTTGTTTAATTGAAATTAGTTTATAACTTTAATCTCAATATATAGAAAATATCTACTGCATTGATTCAAAAGTATTATTTGTTTGAATAATTATATTTAATTAAAACATATTTTCTGTTACAGTTTAAACAAAAATTGTGTTTAAAAATTTTGTGTTTGAATCAAACTTAAAAGTTAACTACAGATAATTTAAAATCAACCACAATTTATGTTTGATTTCGATATATAATCTCTTAAACTGAACCAGAAAATATGTTTGAATCAGGGACTTACACGAACACGAAAAAAACGAAAATTCGTGTCGTGTCCGTGTCGTGCCTTGATACGACACGATTAACGATTTAAAATTCGTGCCGTGCCTAGACACGACACAAATAAATTTAATAATTCGTGCCGTGCCTAGACACGACACAAATAAATTTAATAATTCGTGTCGTGTCAAGGCACGTTTTAAAGACACACATGAAACACTGTGTAGAATCTTGCAAGCGTTATTTTTTTAGGCACAACACAAATTTTGAAACGAACTTTGTATCGTGCCTTGGCACGACACGAATTAACTAGCGTTCTTTGTGTCGTGCCTAGGCACGGCACGAATCACCAAACGAACTTTGTGTCGTGCCTAGGCATGACACGGGCACGACATGAGTTTTTCGTGAAAGTCCCTGGTTTGAATTAAACTCAAATATGTTTGACTGTATAGCAAAGGTATTTTAAGTTTGATTTAAAAAAAATTTGTTTGAATCAAATAATTTATTTTCTCAGTGTATCAGACTGGTTTAAAGTAAAATATAGTCACAGTTGATAATATTTAGGGGAAAGGCTTTTAGATTGTCCTATTTCGGTTTTTTTATTATAAAGTGCCATAATTCAAACTGACAACGTATTAATAATTAAAAAACAATGTTAGTCTCGTTTTTAACTATGTCACTTTTAGAATAAAAAATAACACAATTGTTGCAGCGGCATTTCCATTAGTTAATAATGGATTTTATGGAGAGTAATAAGGAAAAATTTATTAGAAGTTAATATAGAGGATGAAAGAGTTTTATGAGAATACGAGAAAAAGTGTAAAAATTGAGGAAGCTTTAGGGGAGGCGTTTTGCTTAGGTAGTACAGTACCGTCGGAAATTGTCAGTCCACCAATTTTTAAAGGAATGAAAAAAATTTTTTAACATAAAATTTATGAAAACTTAAATTTTTTTTGGTTTATATTTTAAAAGACTATAAAAGTTTGAAAATAATAAGACCTTACAGAAGTCATTTGGCCAAAATTTGTACAAGATATTCTTAAAAATCATCATTTTCAATGTTTTACAAGAATTTGAATAACTTCTAAAATAATTAACGCTTTTTAATAATCTTAGGCTTATTTTCAAGGTCATTTTCTACGGAATAAGAATTGCTTATAGTCATTAACCTCTAATTTTTTACTTAGAATAAGCATCACGTCAAAGTTGGGCAAAAAAATTGTTAAAATTAGAAATACATTTTTTGTACTAAAAACTATTCTAGAACTTATATAAAACATGATATGGTGTAGATTTTTCAAGAAAATTGAATAAAAAAATATGTTTGAATTTCAAAAATTATTTTTCTTTTAATAATATTATTTCAAATTTTTTGAATTTTTTTGTCCAAGTTTGACGTGATGCTTATTCTAAGTAAAAAAAATTAGAGGTTAATGACTATAAGCAATTCTTATTCCGTAGAACATGACCTTTAAAATAAACCTAAGATTATTAAAAAGCGTTTATTATTTTAGAAGTTATTCAAATTTTTGTAAAACATTTAAAATAACGATTTTTAAGAATATCATCTACTAATTTTGGCCAAATGACTTTTATAAGATCTTATTCTTTTCAACATTTTATCGTCTTTCAAAACATAAACCAAAAAATTTTTAATTTTTATGAATTGTATATTAAAACTTTTTTTTTCTTTCCTTTAAAAATGGGTGGACTAACAATTTCGGACGGTACTGTAGGTGAAATAAGTGGGGCACCCTTGGTTCAATTTTTGTTTAATTTATTAATAGCTAATTAGAAAGAATGAATCAGAAAAAATTAGTGTAATGAAAATGTTTGTGTAAGAGTTTGAAAACTATGTAAGAGTTGAAAATTGATGCATAAATTTAGAAAAACAAAAATTAAATTACACCAAAGAAACAACTATCAGAGGTATATAGTAAGAAAAGCTGCCAGTCAGTCATAGGAATTGTGCAGAGAGAAGTTAGTAATAAAGAAAAGGAAAAGTAAGGGTTGAGTTAAACTTGGAAAAGGATTAGGAGGTGTGATTTATCTTCAACTGCGCCCTGTGTAAAAAAATTTACTAAGCATTTCATAAACTCATACAGAATACTTGTGAAAACCAGTAGAGGAACATTGACAGTTCGTGTTCCTACATTAAAACCTGTGCAGGTTATTATCAAAGATTCTTTTAGAAACCGTAAAGAAAATGTAATAGACATTTTATAGTCTTTTAAAGAATCAAAATTACTAAATTATATTGGGAGAGTAAAAAACATTAATTACTTTATTATTGATATTCGCCATTAACGTAATTAATTGAAACGCGCCAATTAATTGTGGGATTGTTCGAAATGTGCCATCTATGTTGATAGTTGAAGTATCCGAGCAGGCTTCAGCTAAATTTTTATTAAAAAATATAACTGATAAGAATCCTTCTTCATCCGTTACAGATATAACTTCTATCATCTCTTTAACGTTTTCAGTTGTTCCCTTTTCTTCTCCCTCCACATTAATAAAATAATGCAAGGTTTCCTTCCACTTTCCACTACAGATAACTTGTGGAAGATCCACAATGTGAGACGGAAGAGGCGGAAATTGGCGTCTTGTCCATAACCTTACTTTATCATTCATTACTTTGTTTGTCTCTACAGTACTTAACTCGAGATTGCTAAATTTTTAAAATGTAAAGAAATAATAAACAATTCAATAAGTTAGTGGAAGAACGTTCACAAATAATTTAATGCAATTTTTTTTTAAATTTTCGATTCCCTCTCTCTATATAATCAGACATTATCATGCAATTTCACATGTGAAAAATTCATTGTGTCACATGTAATAGGAAAAAGAGAGTAATTGTTTGATTATTAGTGTGGGCTGTGATAAGTTATATCCGTCCCTGAAAACTTAACATTATTTGCAAATGTTCCCTTTCTAAGTTAATTAACTTAGTAAATTAATTATTAAGTTACTTATGTAAGTTAGTTAGTAAGTTATTAGGATAATTTGTATGTTAATAAGTAAATTATAACATCTAACCTTTCCTTTACAGACTTAACAATAACTGACGGTTGAGAAACTGACGTTTGTGAAGCAATGAAGCACTTCGTGTTCAATTCTGCCTTTTTCATATCAGGTTTACAGGTGTGATTACGATTTGTAGGCACCATCTGTTCCTGATTCGATTCATAAAGTATACCTTTCCCTTCACAAAAAGTTGGATATTTATAATACTTGCAGTATAGATTCCTTAAATAGAAAAAAAATTTTATGTAAAACGAGCATGTATAATTACCGGGACCTTAGCTTGTTTTTGAAACGCAAAGTATGTGTTTAGTTTATGCAAAAACTTTACCATCTCACACAAAACACCTGAGTTCATTTTTGTTGCAACTCAAAATGAGCCCATGTTAAACGCCATATAACGTGGCGCCACCTACGAGATTCATTTTTGTTGCATTTCAAATTGAGCAGCCTACACTACTTAATTTGAACCTAGGTTTTTTTAGTGTCTGTAGTAATCAAGCGTCTGTAGTATGGAGACCATGAAGGAGTATAAGGAGACATATCTCTATGTATTCTTTTTGACTGTACTTGGCCGCGTAAAATCACCATGCACACGAATTGGCATACCGGAAATTTGTTCACTGATATTTGCGCCCCAACAGGAGAAAATATAAACCCTCCATGCTGTTCATGATAAAAAATACAATATAAGACTCAGAGGATCCTCTAACCTTAAATATCAAACAGCTATCAAAGATAAAAATACTTAAAATTTAAAATTGCACTTATTTCTCCCGTTTGGCAGCGCTGTTATCAGTGAACATGAGGCTATTACTTTTCGTGTGCCTGTCGATTTTACTGCAGAGAAGTACAGTCAATCTCAGGCAATTTTTCCATTGGAGACTTTCTATAGTAATTTTGTATTAACGTCCTGCCAAAGAGGCGTGTCCTTATACCTCAGTTGCATGAAACATACACTAAAAAAGCATGGATCTCTTGCAATCGTAGTATACTGTCGTCATATGCGTTAAAGGTAGAACTTTTATGCTGATCACGTAGAAATTGATACAAATACAGCACAAATTTTACGCATATTGCGCATGTGCATTCTTTTATGAAATAAGGTTAACTGTCCATACTACAAACACTTGATTTTTCTCTATGTGTAGGCAGAGAAAGTAGTAATCTGTGGCTTACAGCAAAACCATGCTTTGTCTCTAAAAATTACATCAAATAACTGGGGAAAATATTCTCTTGTTTTTCTTCTCGAACGTGGGACAGGGAAAGTGAATGAAAAGAACAGTGTGTAAAAGGAAATAGATCACTTAGGAATGAACGGTAAGAATTATTAGAAGGATTGGCAGAAGCTGGTTAGAGAGAAAAGGAGAGTTAAGAGTGAAAGTGGTCAGAAAGTGGGTGAGGATGATGAAATCAAGGAATTGAAGGATTATAGGGTTGTGCTAGTGGGAATAGGACAAATGGCAAGAGCCATGTTAAAAATGAATGAGGAGACATAGAAACGAATAGAAAATTTGGGGAAGGAAATTAAAAAAAACCAAAGAAAAGAAAGCTAGAAGAAATTAGACAAGGAATGGAAAAAAGGACAAGATCAAAGGAGCAGTTGGGAAAATAAAAAAGTTGTGGTCAAATTGGGAGGAAAAATGCTAAAAAGAGAAAGATGTGTTATTGGAGAAGATTGAGTCGATTGATACGACGTCGGAATTCATTGATAGGAGAAGAAACTAGAAGATGATGAGTTTCTAGGCGAAACTGAAACAGCTCAAGATGAAATAGCTGATAAGCGTGAGGAGGCGGTAAGAAGAAGAAGCCAAACGATATGATAATAGAAAAATGTGTCTAATTTGCCAAGGATGATGTTTAGAGGACTATGGGCGTAAAAGAAAAGGAAAATAAATCGTGGACTGAAAGTAGAAAAGATTGTCTACTTAAGGAGAAAAGGGGATTGTACTACTGGATATTATAGAAATTTATAGAAAA
The DNA here is from genome assembly GCA_032873175.1 of Leptopilina drosophilae. Classification (NCBI taxonomy): domain Eukaryota; kingdom Metazoa; phylum Arthropoda; class Insecta; order Hymenoptera; family Figitidae; genus Leptopilina; species Leptopilina drosophilae. The sequence continues at coordinate 44,298,758 of CM065483.1, forward strand.
AGAGGAGCAGAAGGATGAAAAATACTAGATGAGTAGATGGACAAGGGAATGGAAAAATTGGTGCTTATAAGGGGAATTTAAACGCATAGACGATTTTGATGGGATCGAAGCGGAAATCTTGAAGTACGGGAGGCGAAAGTAATTATGAAAGAGATGTGACAAGTGGTTAACATAGTGTTCAAAGAACAAGGTTGGCAGAAGATATGGAAAACAGGAGTAACCGTACCATTAGTTCAGAAAGGGGAAAGTAAAAAGGTAAGTAAATATAGGAGAATCACTTTAATGCCAGTAGACACGGATAGAGGGATATTACAAAAGAAGGAAAAACCAGGATTTCGTAAAAGGATTATCATCATAGATCACATATACTCTTTGAATTTTCTGGTGTGGAAGAAATCAGGAAAAAAGAAGGGGAAATTGTTCTAGAAAACATTACGGGGAAGAGGAGTCGAAACAGGCCTCATTGAGTGGATCAAGGAATTGTATAAGGATGTTAGGACAAGGGTGAAAGTTGGGGAAGAATTCAGAGATATTTTTTGGATGGGAAGAGGAGGAGAAGAATTTATTCGATAGCTTACGCTGACAATATAGGGTTCTTATCTGAATGTAAAAGTAGAATGATATTGTTGAGATAAAAGTTTGAAAGGTATGTAAGGGAAAAGGACTTTTGGGTGAATGTAGAGAAATGGAAAATTATTATTTTTAGGAATAGAAAATGTGGAGAGAATGAGGAAAGATAAATCGTGGACTCAACAATATAAAAAGCTTATTAGAAGAAGGAAGGAAAGAGGGACAAAAGAAATGTCGAAATGGGAGGTGAAAAAAAGTGTTGAAAGAAGAGTTGAAGGGAGGAAAAGGGTAGTATAGGATTAAAGGAGGGTTGTAAGAAAAATATCTTGAAGAAAGATGGGAAAAAATAATAATATCAAGAATACAATAAGTGGTACAAAATGGTGAAAGGGGTGGGTGCGCCAAAATACCTTAATAACAGAGGAAGAGAGACAAAGTGGAGTAGAATAGTAATATATAGGTAATGGGGGAAGTATAAATTTTCGGAATTAAAAACTAATGCAAGTCCACTTAATGTGGGTATTAATAACTGATACCGAGCTCATAGTAATATAATTGTTAATTATATTAATAATAATGACTTCACTGGTTTTTCTGGGAATTTTTTTTCAATTTAGTGAATTGTGGTTATTTTAGAATTCACACGGAAAAAGATGTTCTGTTTAACTTACAGCGTCACATTGGTGAATTTGCAAAATGGAGAAATTATAGTATGTGCTAAATCATGAGACGCATGACTACTCCAGAAATTTTATTTTGACATAATACTCATTTGACATAAAATTTATTAGGTATAAAAAACATTTAATTTTTAATTTATTTGACATACATATCATTAAAAATACAATTTACATTACATAAATGGTATTTTTTATGATACAAATTAGACATATATTTCATAAAACATGAAATTTACATAACATATATGTTATTTGACATAGAATTAAATAAACATATTATGTTTTGTTTAGCAGAAAATTCATTAAATGTAAATTTTGTTTAACATGTGTAATTTGACATGATATAAATTTGATTTTGTCCTAACATTTAACATAAAAATCACTTGATATAAAATTCATTGTATTTATATACAATTAAACATAATTCTCATTTGACATAAAATTCACTTCCCATACAGTTCATTTAACGGATAAGTCATTACACATAATTCACATTTGACATAAATTTTATTTGATGGATACGTCATTACACATAATTATCATTGGATACAAAAATATGTGTGCGAATTTTAAAAGTAACCCTTTAGAAATTATCAACAAGATTATGATTTGACAATTTTGAAATTTGCGCCTATATTTTCATGTCAAATGATATAAATGTAAAATGTAATCTATGTGAAGTAAATTTTATTTCAAATGAGAATTGTGTGTAATGACTTATCCGTTAAATGAACTGTATATGAAGTGAATTTTATGTCAAATCAGAATTACGTTAAACGGGATTCATACCAAATGATATTAATGTTAAGTAGACTTTATGTCAAATGATAATTATTATTATGATAAGCTCTTCAAAAGTGAGTTAATTTACAACACCCCTTCATCAACACCCGCGAGAGTTATTTTTTTCATTGAGATTTAGCATTTGGGTGTAAAATTTTAACTCTATTTTACTCCATTGGCATTAACTCCCCAATGGGTGCGACTTTTATAGAATCTCTTGAGGAGTTAAAATTTAACTCCCTTTTTTACAGTGTATGAGTTTCATGTGACATAAAATTTGTGTTAAATACATTGTCTGACAAATGATACTTATGTTAAATGGTTTTGTGTGCGCAATGAAATTTATGACGAATAATGTTTATTTAATATGTATTTTTACTTAAGTAGTTTTATGTCGAATAACTGTTTTGTCACAAAAAGTTTTCGGGAATAAACATGCTCGTCTACAACATTTTGTGTTTAAAACAGGTTGATTTTTAGCACACACACAAATCGACTGGAGTTAATCACAAGAAAATTGGGCATGCTTAAAAAAAACTTTCTGTAGTTGACTAATTTAACTGTATGCAAAGACTGCAAAATTATTTTGTAAATGTATGCCTATTAGGCTCGGGCAACAGTCTGCGTAACCTCTGTCGCCCAGATGCGAAACGTGTTTCTTTACCGTTATTTATCCTCTTTTTGACCTATAGGTAAAAAATAGGTCAAATTAGACAAAGATTTTGACGTAATTTACTCTCTAAATTTGAATCAGTTAAAAATAACTGATTTAAAAGCAAAAAGTTAGTCACTAATTCAAATAGTAATATTTCTACTGACAATTAGTTAGAAATAACTGATTGTCAGTTAAAAATAACTGATGTTTCAGTAAATTTTTTTTAACTGATTCAATTAGTCAAGTTTAACTAATTTTTTAGTTATTTTTAACTGTAAATCAGTTATTTTTTAACTGGAAATCAGTTGTTTTTAACTGATTTAGAAGCAAAAAGTCAGTCACTGATTGTCAGTTAAAACCATAATTTTTAACTGATTCAAATTAAGAGAGTAGGGCCGTTATCACACCTCTTTTTGACCTCTAGGTCAAAAAATAGATCAAATTGGACGTAATTTTTGGCGGCCCCTTGAAAAAGAGCCAGAAAGGAAAATGACTGAATCAGCGGCGGCGGCGAAATGATTTTATATTAATAAGAATAGATGTATATACAGTATTATCGCAGCAATATTCCGCCTCAACATCGCGTCAGTATCTCCTCGATGTCACAACAATATTCCATCAATATCGCAGGTCGGCCCATCTATGGCTGCCAATAGGTCGGCAGCCAAAGTCGGGCCGACTTTGGTTACTGTTTCCACCCAAAGTTAGGTTATTAGTTCGATCCCTGCGAGCGTTAGAAATTTTAATTTATATTTATGTGCAAGATTGCGTTTAGTGTTAAGATGTATGCAATAAATAATTAATTATGATATCACCTAATATCTGTTAATTGTAAAATTAATAATTTTTTGCAAACGGTCGGCCGACATGTGGCTGCCAAAGTCGGCACGACCATGGTTGCCAAAGTGATGCCGACCTTCTTTCTCATGGTCGGTAAAACTTAGGCACCTCTGGTCGGTCCGACTTTGACAACCATAGTCGCCCCGACCATGTCAGCCACTGGATGGTCGGTACGAGTATCCACTAGGTCGAAGCGACCATGGCCCAACCAACTTTTCGCACCTGGGCTCCTGAAACGTTAGATCTCATCAAGAGGTATTCAAAATAAACGTTAAAATTTTATTTAATTCATATTAAACGTTTTGTTTAAATTTTGTTTTATTATAATATTATTATAAATTAATATATATTAACACAGGGGAGGGGGGGAAACTGGGTACCGACCTTATTTAACAAACGAATTAACCGATTGCGATTATTTTTTACATAATACTGCACCGAGACGATAGTTTCTTGTTTACAAAATTTAAAAGCCATGAGAACAAATCTTTTATCTTTTTTACTAAAAAAATGTTTTTGACAATTTTCCTATCATTTTTTCACTTTTTTAATAAGTGTTTATTATTTAATAATAACGATTAATGAACTACATAAATTTTTTTCTAACTGGCAACGGTTACAGAAGAAAGGAAGCATATGTTTTTTTTGTTGAATCGTAAATTGTAGTAATAAATCTTTTTCTTCAATTTCGTAGGTGGGGGAAAGATGGGATAAGGGTAGAGTGGGACAAGACGGGGTTCAAAAATTAAACAAAAGAAAAGAGAAATAAGAGAAGTTAAGAAAACTACTTAAATCAAGACTGAATAATATAAGAGTGACCAAGAAGAAGAAAGCTTGTAAAGTTAAATCATGAATTAGCGATGGTAAAGTGGTTGATACACCTTGTTTCTGTTGTAATGGTTATTATTTAGAATCAAATGAAGGCTGGGCTGCTTGTTCTGTCTGCAGCCAATGGGTTCACTGCAATTGTGTTGTTGTTGATGACGAAGATGAAGATACAACCTCTACTTGTGAAATTTGTCGACAGAAAAAGGTTGCTTTCTTGAGTACTCCATCTTGCCCCCAGTGAGGCAAGATGGGGAGATCTGCGATTTTTTCTATTTTATTAATTATAAGCTTTTTTAAGAAACAAATGGCCTTTGTTCGCCTATTTTACGAAAGATTGATTAATGGTTATTAAAAAAAAAAGTAATAAAGTATATATTCAATAATTTTCGTTTTTTTTATCATTAAACCTTAAGTACTCCATCTTGTCCCACCCTCCTCTATATGTATTATGTGTATTTAAATAATGTTTTAAACTAAATATATGGGTTATTCTCCATGAAACCGAAAATTTGCATATTGTTATTTTTTATTTATTTTTTTGAATTGAAATAAAAATCATAATATAAGTTTCAAGTATGATAGTCAAGAATGAAATATCTGTTATGGTCTGGACAAATTGTTTGTAATTTATTTTTTATTATACTAACAAAATTGATAGTTGAGCTTATAGGAATTTTAAATAAAACTCATACGGATTGTAACTTTTTTAATTTCTATTTCAGAGTTGCCACAGGTCTGGAAAACCGGAGAAAGTCAGGGAAATTAAAAAGTACCTGGAAAACCGGGAAAAGTCAGGGAAAACGATGAAAAAACCGGGAAATTTTTCCTGTCTTTTTTTTACATTAAATTGTTTTTTATATTATAGAATAAATAGGGGAGAGTGGGGCAAACCGGACCCCCTAAGGGTTTTTTTACTCTTGTGACTAAACGAATCAACCGATTTCATTTTTCGAGGGCTTGTTTGAAAGATCATTTAATTGCGCAACTTTTTCCCAGAGACACCTATACTTCATCTTTTTTTGTTTAGTTGCTGTGTTAACTTTAAAAAAATTTGCAAACGGTCCGGTTTGCCCCACCCCCTGGGGTAAACCGGACCCCCCATGGGGCAAACCGGTCCGTTTGGTTTTTTATTTATAATATTGCATGTACATAATCTACAATAATAAAAAACATAAAGAATTATGTAAACAATGGTTGTAGTAATGAAAATAATAATTGGGGATTGAATTTTAATTAAATAAATAATATTTTTAATAAAGAAATAAAAATGTTCGTCATTATCAGAGAAACAATATTAAAGGGTCCAATTCTCATTGGAAGACAATTATTTTTCATTGTAAGTAAATATTTTAATGAAAGAAACATTTTATTTAAAAATAATTTTTATGAAACTTTAATTCAATGGAAATATCCTATGGCCGGTTTGCCCCACTGAAAACGGTCCGGTTTGCCCCACAGGCTCATTTTGAGAATAAATGTTTGTCAAAAAGAAACGCTTTGCAAATTCATCAAAGTTTTTGGTGGTAAATATTCCTGAGGTGTGTACCTTCGAAACCCAAGACCTAATATTTGAAAATATTACACGATTTCCTCAGAATTTCCTTATGAAAAAATTCGTAAAAGTGTAGAAAAAAACTAAAAAAAAACTTTTGCTCCCAGCGTTGCACAAACAAAAGTAAAAAATGTCAAATTGAAAAAATAAGGTATACTACACATGGTTGTTTCAAATTTCTAAATACGACCTTTGACAATTTCGCCATTTCGGAAATATTGAGGGGGGTCCGGTTTACCCACCGGTCCGGTTTGCCCCACTCTCCCCTATTCAAAATAATATATTATTTCAAATCGAATTGAATATTATTTTTTAAATTTAAATTTATTTTTTACAATTTTTATTTTTAATAATGCCGCGCCATACGATTTTCATAAATAGATCGATCGATTGATAAATCCTGTTAGGCGCAAAAATATGTACCTATTAAGAAGATACCAAATAAGTTGTTTAAGAAATGGTTCATAAGTGTTCATCAAAGTAAAAACATAATTATTATATTTAATAAAACGCTCAAATTGTTAAAAATATATTTTAAAAATGTAAATGTATTAAATTTGAATTTTTTAAAAAATTGATTACAAAGTATATTTTGTTTTAGTTTTTCAGGATTTCAAAAGTAAACTTTGTTAAATTTACCAAATCCTAAAGTTTTTAGTAAAAATGATCAAAAATCTTTAAGCATCTTTTATTTTATGTTAAAATTATTATTTTTAGTAATAGATTTTCAACAAATTTTGATTTCATTTACTTTAATAATGGTTATTAATGTTGGTTATAAAAATTATAAAACATATATGTTTTGCGATTATTTTATTTTATCTGTAATTTACTATCTATAAAGTCAGGGAAAATGTTAATTTTGTACCTGGAAAACCGGGAAAAGTCAGGGGAATTCAAAATTGAAATATTGTGGCAACCCTGTATTTGTTAAACAATACTTGTTTAAATAAATTAAAGAAAAAAGTCCATTTAATTGAAACTATGTATATTGAGGTAACTTATTATAATGCTAACGAAATTCAGGATTTAAAAATCTAATGTAAGAAATTTATAGTAATTCATGAAGTAATTTATAAAAATTGTGAAGTAATTTATAATATTAATACAAAACATACTTCAAAATTGAAAAAACTAATGCAGGAAGTTTATGGTAATTTATGCGGTATTTTGTAAATTTTTTAGGTAATTTATAATAAATAAAAAAAATTTTTAATACATTTTGGAAATTTATGGAAATATGTATATGTTATAATTTTATAAAGTAATTAAAATTATTTATTTTAATTTATTAACACAATTTAAACTTTGGAAATAAATTCTCAGCAATTTACAGATATTTGTACGGAAATTTATGAAAATTTATAAAGTAATTAATGTTAAAATTACTAAAATTATAACAGTTAAAGTAACATTAATTTTTTAATTCTATTTGGACACAATCATAAAATTTATTTTAATTGTTCACTTGTTTAAACCACAAATTCAATGATAGACAACCGAAATGCTTTACCATGACGCAAAATAAATACTATTTTTTTTAAATAAATTATTACCAATTTTTAACCGGTTTTACTTTTTTGTCATTTATAGTGACATAAATAATACGACTATACAACATTTACTTAAAAAAAAAAATTTTTTTTGATTTATTATGAAATATTTGAAGGCTTCAACATGACGATTCTGTGATTCCCTGTACAATGTTGACGTTTTAAATGTAAAAATACTCAAAAAAAAATAAAATTTGTTTTTATCGTAGTGAAAGTCTTAAGGGAACTGAACTTTTACTTGTATTAAAGTATAACTAAATTCTGATTTTATTTTTTAGAATTATTTCATTTTTTAAAAAAGGCTTTGCCATGACGCACAAAATTGGGGACAAGAAATAATATCTAAAAAACTTTTTAAAATAAACTTTTTTTCCAACCAATTTTTTTTTAATTCTACACACTTAGATAATAAAAAAATGTTATCAATAATTATTTCTATTCATTAATTTTTCTAAAGATATTTATTTTTATTTCGTAACCAGGTTTCACTGTATATTAATTATCATGACTGAGAAATTATAATTATTAAATTATAATTACTCTACTCTATTATAATTACTCTCTAAGTGCATATGTACCTATTTATATTTCACACCTCTTTCATGTTAAAAATAAGTGCATATAAACTTGCAAAAAGTGAAATTGCACTTGAGTGAGTTGAATTTCACTGAAAGAGTTTTGACTTTTGACTTATTTAAATTTAGAGTGTATAATAAAACAAATAGTACAATTAAAATTTATTTTTGTTATGAAAATAAATCTTTTGGTTTCTTATTTTTCTATCTAATTTTAGTCAAACAAGTTTATAATAAATTATTAATGATTTTAATTTTTAAATTGTTAGTGTTTTATTTTTGAAGGTGATATTTGTGTATAAATAGAAAAAATGATTAAAACTCTACCTCAATCAATATGAGGGGGTCACCTCAAAAAGCTTGTCGAGAAATGTATTTTAGTTAGCTGAAACCGAAGAATATCATTAACAATAAAATAAATACGTCCCTGCCTTTTCCCCCTAGAACCTCCTAAAAAATCCTTTGGAGGAACCATGGACCGTGTGGAAAAGTGAGGTGGGCCCACGGTGGGCTTCCCAGGTTCTAGGAGGGCCCCAGCAGGGATGGCCCAGGTGGGCGATTCCTGGGCTTGTAACGGTGAATCATTATAAATATTAATTTGTTGGTCTAAAAAAATTTTCTTAGTTGTTTGGACTTGGAAATTTTTGCTAATGAATTATGTAGACGTTACATTTAAAAAAATGTTAATATATTTTTGTTAAAAGCACGTTTTTTCTTAATCTAAGTAATTAAAAACATTAATTTTTTGTTTAAAAAAATGTAGTATTGGACTTAGAAATTTTTGCTTATATAATTATTGATGTGGGTCCCCAAAAACTGGGAAGCCCAGGTAGGGTCCAGCTCACGCCCAATTATAATATTATTTCGCCTGATCGGATCCCACCGTGGGTCGGTCAATAGACAAAATCCTAAATACCTTAGAAAAATGTTAATAATTATATATTTTTTTATTGTTTATTTATAACAATTGTCAAGTCATGTACGAGGATGACCACGGTTATATATGAGTTTTCTTATTAAATGTTAAAGAAAAAGTAAACTAATTAATCATTTTCATTGTAACTAATTTTTGTTATTATATATAATACAATTTACTAATGTTATATTGCAGTCTTTATTTGTTTAAGTAAGTAATTGTTGTTAATTAATAACTCTTGATACAAAATACCTAGAAATTTGCAGTTTTTTTCTAATTTTGCAATTAACTAATATGAACCACATGAAATTAAAATAATTTATGGTTTTAACAATTCAAAAATTGTTTAAACAAATTATTGTTGTCATACACTAACTTCTGACAAAAAGCACCTAAAAACATGCAGTATCTTTTTAATTTTCCATTCAACTAGTCTGAAAAATATGAAATAAAAATATATTATAATTTAAACAGTTCAAAAATTGTTTAAACAAATAATTTATTTATTAACTTTTGGTACAAAAAACCTAACAATTTGCATTTTTTCTAATTTTACAATTACTGTCACTACTCTGATTAACTAATTGCAAAATAATAAAAAACTGCATCTTTCTAGATGTGTCAAGAGTTAGTAAAGAACAACTTTTTAACTGGGCTAACTTGGGCATATTTCCACACGAAGGAAAATAAATTAGTCTTCTCCTTCATTTCCTAGCAATCTCTTATTATACCAAAAGAAGATGTAGATTTTTGTTTTCATGAAAACAAAAAGTTCAATTTCCTCCCTATAGATACTAAAGGAATAATAAATTAAATAAAGTGACATTTAATCAATTGTAATTAGGAATATCTAATTCTTACTGTTCCAAACAATAAATCTAATTATTTAAAAATGTTACTAAACACTGTAACATTGAAAAGTAGGATAACCACCACGCAAAATTAACATTTAAGGGATGAGATACTGAGTTATAAATTGATAACAAATTGGTATACAAATTAATTTTATATTATTGATAGTGCAACTTTTTTATTTATTTACTCAGAAAAAACCCTCTTTTGAACTTAAAACGATGCGGAAAAATCCACATTGCGATGTGTGGACATTCATTCACCTCCACGGAATAACGATCTATGGTACATTTTAACATAAATGCAATTATAATGAAAGTATGTTCAAGTATTATTGAATTTTTAGCAAAAATGAGCATTTTTAAATGGGCCATTAGAGATCGTGGAGATCTTCAACTGTAGAAATTTATGTAACCCAGGTACCTCGTCCGTCCATAGAAAGTATTTTTTCCTCAGTTTCAGAAAGGTTAAAAAAATAGCTTAATAAAAAATTTATTTTTCGTCCTTAAGGAAATTTGAATTAAATAAATTTGAATTTTAAACACATATTCCCAAAACTTTTATTGTCTACTAATGTACGGCTACAATAACTGCGTGATTATTACCACTTAAAAATTTATTAAAAATTTTATTCTGTAGGACTTTGTTTGGCAACATCCCATCAATAATGTAGATAAATGTCAGTCTATTAGAATTACTATAATTAAATAAATTAAACCCACTTTTAATTCTCTACGACAACGTATACAACTGTAGCTACCAGGAAATTTATATTTATTAAAATAAATTTATTAAAGTTTCCTCTGCATAGAACAAAATATTTGGTTAAAGAAATAAAAAATTTAGTTGAATTTAATGACGTATTTGGTTCATTCATATAAAAACATTAAATTAAAAAATTTAATTGAACTGGAAGAAAGTTTGGTTAATTGTATATCAATGCATTTCTTGTTTTAAATGAACTTTTTTCATATCCTAAATGTGTTTTCAATTTTTTAGAATTATGAATAAATGGATTTTCTTTCTGATTTACTAAAAAGGTTAATTAATATTTTCTATTTTAACTTAAAGTGCAATGAAAATATTGGACTAAAAATAAATGTCGAACAATTTTCAATTCTTAACGTCAAATAATATATTACAGATATATTCAAAAAGATTCAGATTAAAAAATATTTGTTTTAGAAGGTACCGTTTTAGAATACTTTTCGTATGTAAAGGCAAAAGTAAATAATAGTTTTTAAATAGATATAAATAAATATAAATTAAAATAAAATTAAAATTATATTAATTTTTGTAATTATTAATTTATTATTTTAATTTATTATTTTATGTTTAATTATTATTTAAGAATACCAATAGTCTTCATTTAAAACATCGTCATGACCTTTGGAGTGTTTCACGTATCTGTGATCTTTATCACCGTAACACCTATTTGTCCCATTGTAATGATCTTTTTGTTCATTCCCCTCCACAAATTTAATTTTTTTCGGCTCGGCAGGTTTTCGCTGTTGGCGATTTTTTGGCAAATCCATATTTAATTATATTTACACTTCTCATTGAAATATATATATATATATATATATATATATATATATATATATATATATATATATATATATATATATATATATTCATTTAAATCCAGCATAAAAGTAAAACTAATAATAAATTTAGGTTAATTTATCACGAATTAAATAAACAATTTATCTGGTTACTATATGAAGACAAAAGACGATTTAACCTATTAACGACCGCAACACAGTGGGATTTTTTTACAACTTACTGTTCAAAAATGTCTTCAGCCTACAATTTTCAAATGAATTAAGTGTATTCTTTAATAAATTAAAGAGGAATAAATTATTAAGACATATCTTGAGGGCGATATTTGAATTTTTTATTGTTTGTAATTTTTTTTAATCAAAGTTGAAAAATTAATACAATCTTTTAAAAAAGAAAGTGTATTTTTTATTCCCTTACTGCACATGATCCAAATCAGTTTAAATTAATCGAATATGACCACCAGGCAATTAATGAACCATAAAACAATTTATTTAAATTGTTATAAACAATGTTAATTAACAAATAATTAACTGTGATTTTTCTCCACTAAATTTTTTTTACATTTTCTTTTTAATTTAAGTTTATTTTAAGAATATATGTCCTTTTTGTTTAAAAAGTAACTTATTTAAATTGTTATAAACAATATTAATTAACAAATAATAAACTTTGATTCCTCTTCACAACAACTTTTCTTCATATTTTCTATTTAATCCAAGTTCATTTAAAGAATATATATCCTCCTTTATCGGGATTTTAGTATTGTGTTTATTCTGATTTTTAAAAAAAATTTAACAGTTTATTAAATTTCTAATAATTAATTTGTTATTATTACTAAATTATATATTTTTCCTTAAAAACCATTCTCTAACGGAAAAATCTATCTTTACTTTGATTTTTCATATACTTTTTAAGATAAATTGTTAATATTACATAAATTTCCTATGACTATTTAATGTAGAGTATTTTTAATAATTGACAAATAATTAAATTTTACAAGGAGTCACATTCTAATGTATTCACGTTTCTTAGTGCGAAGATTAATAATTAAAATTTTTATTAGTTAATTTAAAAAAAATACACACTTTAAATTTTTTAATAAAATTGAATTTTCGCACATTTTTTTGTTTAAAAATTTTGAAAAATAAGAATTTTTAATTCTGTTATTTCAAGATAATTGAATTTTGTATAAACAAATAATTGAAAATTTTTTATGTAATTGAAATTTCTTTACATTCTATTAAAATTAATTTACTTCTTTTAAAGAATTTTTTTTTATTTTTCTAAATAATCAAGGGAAGTTGATCACCGTATAATTATAATTTCATTTTTAAAAATTTATTCTCAATACATTCAATTATTTTCTTATATAGTAAAACTTGGACAAAATTAAATTACTTTTAGGAATTTTATTAAAATTTATTGTAAAAGTTCAATTATTTCTATAAATAACAAAAATTCATTTATATTCACCACAAGAATTCAATTATTTTCAAAAATTTTTCTTAATTCAATAATTTGTATATCTACTATTTTAATAAAATTTCCTAAAAAAATTCAGTCTTCTCTAAAAGAATAAAAATTTTATAGGAATTGAATGATTAAAAATAGAGATTATCTAAATTTTTTTATAAAAAATCAATTAGAAACTTTTTTAAATAAAATTCTCACAATAATTCAATTACTTTCATAAATAATAAAACTCACTGCAGAAATGGAATTGTGTTTAATACAATTTTAATCAAATTCGTCGAAAAATGCAATTATTTTTAAAAATTTGATTAAATCTTGTCTAAGGAATTCAATTATTTCAATTATTGTCATAAATAGCTAAATTTTTAGATTTACTAAATTCTTTTAAATATTATTTTTGAAAAATATTCCTCACAAGAATTCAATTACTTTCATAAATTTCCATAAAATTAAAAAAAAACAATTCAATTATTTTCAAATATAATAAAATCCTCAGCAGAAATTCAATTATGTTTAACATTTTTTTGAAATTCTCCGAAATTTCAATTATCTTTATAGATAATTAAATTGTTCTGTACAGTTGAATTATTTTTAAAAATTTTAATAAAATTCAACGCAAACATTTAATTATTTTTATAAATACATATGTAATAATATTCTTTAAAAGGGTTCAATTACTTTTATAAATAGTAAAATTCTTTGCAGAAATTCAATTAGTATCAATAAATTTTAATGAAATTGAATTAATCAAATTTTCAATTATAATTATAAACAGACAAGATTTTTTTTTGAAAAATTGATAAAATTCTTTGTTTATAATTAAATTATTTTCCAAACTGTAGATTTCTGTTCGAAATAAAGTAAATAAAAATGTGATGAGAAAATAAAACTGGGAAAAAAGAAAAACGGGAAATTTTAAGGTTAAACACAATTTATAATCAGTCACTATTGATCTATTTTGACTATTTGTTCAGAAAATTAGCTTATAGTTGCATTAGGCTCAAAAAAGTAGCCAAAAAGTAGCCTTGTATCAAAAAAGTAGCAAATAGTAACTTTTAGTAGAAGAGTGCGAAGCCTGAATTAAATAGTTATAATAAAACAAAGTATCTTTCTACTTGTGATTCTAATTTACTATTATTAAATTCGTCCATTTATTATAAAATACATAAAATATTTTGATTCAAATTCTTGCGATATTTATATTTTTATTTTTAAAAACTACAAATGAGTTGTGTGTTGAGAAATATAAATTTTACAATTTTTACACTGCAGTTAGTTCGATGAATCCCAAAATAAAGAGATACAGACTGTAAATTATTTGTTAATTAATATCATTTATAACAATTTAAATAAAATATTTCATGTTTTATTAACTGTTTGGAGGTCAATTGGATAATTTAAACTGGTTTGTATCAAGCGCAGTAACAGAATAAAAGATACAGGTCCTTCTTTAAAAAATTTATTATTTTTTAAATTTTGATTTAAAAAAATTATAAACCATTAAAAATTCAATTGCTTGTCCTCAAGGGATGTCTTAAGAATTTATTCACCATGCAGAAATTTATAAACAATTAATTATAAAGAAATCCCACTATGAAACGGGGCGTGAACACTGTACTCTAACGCATACGCATATTTGAAATCTGGTATTGTAATATTAGTTGTTTAAAAAAACAGCCCTTTTTTTAAATAATTATTATTTTGAAAACATTTAATTTTTTTTAGAAAAAGTTTAAGATAAAAAATGTTCATTTCTGTATGTAGATGTAAGAAAAAAAATTTTGTTACTATGTTTTTAAGTTGATTTAAATTAAAAATATGTATAAGATAGAAACAGTAAAAAAAACTTTTCAAAAAAATTTTTTATATTTTTTCTTACATCTACATACAGAAATGAACATTTTTTGTCTTAAACTTTTTCTAAAAAAATTAACGGTTTTCAAAATAACAATTATTTTAAAAAGGGCTGTTTTTTTTAAATAAATGATAATAACTTTCTAAAAAAAAATATCGTACAATAATTTTCAAAAAAGTATTTTAAAGGTGACAAAATAAGCTTTAAAGTGCGTTATATAACATTAATTTGCAACGACTTGTTAAAAAACTACAATTGTTTAAAATCGGCAAAAAAAATTGAAATTTTTGTTTTTTCTAAACAGTAATAAAACAGAGAAAAAAATTTTTTTTAATTAATTTTTTTAAAATTGTTAAAGTAGAAAATGTAAGCTTTAAAATGAGACCTTGAAAACACCGATATCTTTACTAGATATCAAAATATAAAACTTTTTGTAACACCTTTAACTGTGACAGGGTGGGCAAATTCTGCTGAGCAGCTCTGTATGTTAGGAAAATTAATTTATTATAATTAATTATAAATATTAAAATTATTAAAGTTAACAGGCAAATATCCATTGGACATGTATAAGATTTAAATATATTTACAAAAAATAAAAGACAATTTAGTTATTATTAATTAAAAGTTGTGAACATTTTAACCATTAGATTTTATTATAGAATCCTTTATGCAAGTGTAAGTTAATATAAATCATAAAACCTCCTAATGACCAAATTTCGTAGTTGATTTGACTCGCTAGTTATAGAGCCATATTGATAAGGTTGTGAATTACAGACGTAACTATTGATACAGGATTGATTTTATAACCTTTTGTTTCTTCATAAAAAATATCATTGAAATTTTTTTCTGTTTGTAATAGTGGAAATAGTGAAAAAATTGTCATCAGGAATTTTTAAGGTAATCATTTTTATTAAAATCAAGCTAATTAAAAGGTTTTACAAATTATTTAATAAGAGTTTAATAGTTCCTTACACATAAAAAATCAAATTAAACATTATAATTCAATTAAGGAGTAAGTTTTTAAAAGCTGATAAATCCAAATTATGTCATTTCAAGAAATTTAAACAAATGACAATTCTCACATAACCATTAAAATTATCTTTAATGTAGAAGAATTGTAATAAATTATTCTTTTTTTAATATTTTTTTTTATTAAAATGCTATGTTTGTATTTAAATTCTATTGTAATAAGGAATTTAAAGGTTTTGGTAATCTTTTCTAATAAAAAGATAGAAATGAAAAATCATCAAGGGTAGGCCAAAATATTTTTTAAACTGAAAATTCTTTATTAATAAATTTTTTTTCTTAAATTAAACAATGATAAATGGATTTCTAAGGAATTTAATATTTTAAATATGTGTTTATCCTAATTTTTATTTTAAAATGGATTTATCAACTTTTCAAAAATTGCTCCTGAATTGATCTCAAATCAAGTATATGGGCTTTTTGTAATCTATTATAAATATAATGTTTTATTTTATAAAAGAAGTTTAATTTAATGATATCAGAAATTAATTTTAAATTTATTTTTTCCAGTAAACAAAAAATGTCTGAAAATTCGTCATTTGAGAAAGGGTACAAGCAATTTAAACAATTGCAAAAACAGGACTTAAGTATGTGTACTTTAATTTAATATATTATGACGTTCTTTAAGTTGTACAAAAATATTAATATTTTCAAATTATTTTGTTAAATTAATTAAATTAAATTAGTATATGAATTTATTAGTTAAATGATATTTGTAATCAAAATAATGAATTTATAAATTTATTTCTCAAATATTCCTTTTATATAGATTATTCAATTGACTTTGCGAAGGAGTATTTAAATGAGGAGGAAATGCAATTAGTAAAAGGAGCACAATGTCCAAAAAGATTTTCCAATTGTGAGTATAATAAAAATCCATAATATACATCAATATTTAATTAAAAATCTACGTATTTGCAAAACCAATTTTTAAAATGAAACGATTTATAAAAATTAAAAAAATTATTTTTTTAATAAGTTTATTAATATTTTTCAAAATAATTCTTCCATTTCAACTAATAACAAATTTAACTTAATATAAATTCTCAAACACGGAAAACTTAAAATTTATTGTAACAAATAAAAGAATAGCATCCAAATAGTAACAAATTGTAAAGAAGTAGTAAATAAATAAATTCTTTCTAGAAATTCAATTATGATTGTTTTTGAAATAATTTAATTTTTATAAAGAACTTTATAACATGTAACACGTTATTGCATACATTAGCGCAATTTTTTCTGCTGTACGTAACGAATAGCTAAACCCCCCACCCCTTTATAATGTTACATTTACAAGGTCTCTGATCTGTGCCAACCCTCCCAAGTAGCACGCTGTATAACCTGAGTCATGGCGATATATATCGGGGATATTCCTGTGATACTGTTAAAGTATCATAATGTCCGCTTTTTTTAATGTCCCTGTGACATTCCTGCAATATTTAGGGGTTATTGCTGTGACATCGAAGATATATTGCCGCGATATTGAGGCGGAATATTGCTGTGATATTGACGGGGATTGAGGGGATGTTTCACATAATTTTTTCTATAAGTCCAAATTTAAACTTATAGCAAAAAATTAGTGAAATATCCTCCCAATATCGCAGCAATATCACACCTCAATATCGCGGCAGTATATCCTCGATGTCACAGCAATAATCCCTAAATATCGCAGGAATTTCACAGAGGTATTCAAAAAAGCGTACATTATGATACTTCTTCAGTATCACAGGAATATTCCCGATAGATATCGCCATGACACTCAGGTGATACAGCGTGCTACTTGGGCTGTTATTTTTATTAATATTATTATTTTAATTTGCAGATGATAACAATAGCAATGTAATAAAATGTTGGCGCAATGTGAGGAAAGCAGTTGTAGACTTCTACGCAATCAAGTGTTCAAAACTTCTATACAAAGCTGTTATTCATTTTTATTTGAAGCACAGGCGCTCGCCAAACGAAGAAGAAATTTTCGGACTGATCAGTAGCTGCGAAAAAATGATGAAACTTGTAAATAAAATAAAAATTGAGTTTATGGAAGAAAGTCTAACTAGAACTGATCAGTTAATAGCAAATATAGAGTATTCTATAATTGTTTATCAATTTAATTGGATCGCTGAGAAGTCAATACGTAAGAGACTTTTTTTCTTGTTTTTACATATTATTAACATTTTAATTATTCTTCTTTGCAAATTTTCTTTAAAATATAATAATATAATCTACATATGCGTTAAATTGCTTTATAGTTTACAAAAATTTATTTTATTTTTAATAAATAAATAAACTAATATTTATCTATAATCAATTAAATATTTATTAGAATTAAATAATTTTTATTCTAGTAAATTAAATGACATTTGCTTACAATAATAAAATTATTTGTTAAAAATTCAAGTACAATTTATTTAATTTTATTCAAAGTTATTTGATTCAAGTAAATATTCTTTTGATAACAGATAAGTATCTAATCGGTTATTTCAATTCAATTAATTTAAATGCATTATTTTTTTTATATTCACGAAAAAAAAAATCTTCGCCTAGAACAACTATAAAATTCACTATATTACCCATATTTTTAGTTATTGTAACAAATACTTTCACTATTTCAGAGAAAGTAATCGCTGTTCCAGTTGAAGGTTTTTTTCCGTGTTGCATGCAACAAATTTTTTTAGTTTATATTTTATAAATTAATAGTGTTGTTCTTTTTTTTACAGTTTCACGCAATCGTGTATTCGATGATACTCAGTCAGACGATTAATCAGTTGATTAATGTAATGTGCAACTTAATAAAATTATGAATTTGTCATTACCATTATTTTATAACTGTATATTCCTCCTTTTCAATATTTAGAAAATTATTAATTTTAACTTCACTAATTGCATTTAAAAATTTTACCAGTGGTAATTGCAAAAAAAAAAAATTTATTGAGATCAAAATTTAAATTTTATTTATAATTTTCATTTCTTTAAATAATGTATTATACACAAAATTAGAAAATTATGCTAAATTATTATTTTAAATTTAATAACAATAAAAAATAAAAAACTGAAAAATAATATAATAATTATTAATTTTATTTAATGTTTATAAACATTCATAAACCTTTTAAATAATTTATTTCAAGTTTATGTAATGAAAAGAAATATTCTCAAAGAGCGTTGTAAATAATGTTTTCTATACTTAGGCAGCACTTACTACTGAGGCTTGTCTGAGCTTTAAGCAAACAAAAAAATAGAGAACACCGGGGCAAAATGGCTCACTTTTCACTTTTTTAAATATTGTCATTCTTGCATTAATAAAAATTTTATAACATGAAAACATCTTAGCTTTCAATTAAAGAAATACGTCCTCATATCACTCAAATTTTTTCCCAGTATAATTTTTTTGGAGCAATCCAAAGTGAGCCATTTCGCCTCAGGCGAAACTTAAACTTGAAACATTTTCGTGGAATTTTCAAATTGTAAAAAGTTATAGCGAATTACAAAATGAATAAACATTAATTTGTTGATGTAAAAAAATATTTTTTGTTCGGATTTAAAACATTTTTGCTTATTAATAATGTGGGCGATCCATACACTGAAAAAATTGCATTCTAGTTTTAAAAAAATCTTCTGAAATATGCGCCAAGAATATTTCCCACTTAAATAAAGTGGGAAATAGTATTCTTACAATAAGAAAAAACTTATTATTGTAAGAATACTATTTCACACTTAATTTTAGTGGGGAATATTCTTGGCACATATTTAAGAATATTTTCTTAAAATTAGAATGTAATTTTATCAGTGTACGAGACCCTCGCATAGATTCGCCCTTATGTGTGTTTAATATTTTTTATAAAAATGTGAATAAATTTTTTTTAAAAATGCGATTTTAATTGTTGAAAATCATTATAAATTTTAAATTGTTGATGTAAAAAAATATATTTTGTTTGATGAAGGAAAATTTTTGCTAATAAGTGATGTGGGCGATTTATACAGGCCTCTCACGTTAGCCCTCAAGTGTTTGCCCTTATTAAAGTTCAATATTTTCAAGAAATGTCATTAAATATATATTTTAGGAGCTTTGAAATATTGATTAAAGCATTCATAACAAAACTTTTTTAATAAATTTTTTTTTGACTTGAATAAAATTTTGGAAAGGGCGACCTCGTAAGGACAAAAAAAGGGCCACTGCTGGTGCCCTAATAAATTTCTATACATTTATATTAGGATTTACGAGAAAATTTCACTCAATGTTTATTTCAGGTGTTTTGAAATGTGATTTAATGCATTCTTAATTAAAATAAAAATAAATTTGGACCTCTCGTGGATTTCTCTTCATGGATCCTTCATGTAGTCCCCGCGGGGGGCTTCTAAGCAGTATGCCTCGATCGGGACTTTTTCTACACTGGTCTTATATATAATTTTATTAATAATACCATTTAATTAACTCCATTAAATATTATATGGTTAAAGTAAATATTTAATTGATAATAGTCAATTAATCGGTTATTTCAATCAATCACATTTTTTTCATTGTGTTAATATAATTTTAATAAACATCATTTCTAAAGAATATCTACTTACCGTTTTCAGCATTTTTTCTAGAATTAATAAATAATTATTAAGTAATTAATATTTTTGTACTTTACTTGTAGACAATGAATTAATTAATTTTTTTAAATAAATAATTTGAAACAGAGATATTTAGTATTAATAATAATAATTATTGAAAAAAATAGATTTTATTATTTTTTATATATTATTAAAAATTTTTAATTTAATAATTCCATTGATTAATAAAACAAATTTATAAACTTAAATAAATATTACTTCTATTAATAAGTAATAATAATAATTATTATTTTATTATGTAAAATCCGTTATTAAATTAATTAATTATTAAAGCAAATTATAATTTATTATTCATATTATATAATATTTGTGGTTATTATTATATTATCATAACATTATAAACATATTAATTAACAAATTTTTTTATTATTATTATTATTATAATTATAAAAATGTAATATTTTTATTATTAGTAGTGATTATTAAAAAAATAAACATTAAATTAATTAAGTAATTACAAATATTATTTTTGTCAAATAAAAATATTATTATTATTATTTTGCAATACAAAATATTTAAAAAAACAAATTCTTTAATATTGACATTTCAATTTTTATAAATAAATAGAAATAGATATTTTATTAATAAATTTTATTTAATTTATTATTGTTTTTATAATTTTACTTACTGCGCCATCTATTTTTATTAAGCACACTTAAATTGCAGTTTATTTACCGACATTTTCAATTTCAGGAGCACGCATGACATTCTACATATCTTGTTTACATTGCCACATACTGAGCACTCTGAATACAGCAAACGCTGGTCAATTCACGCTTTGGTGAAAACAGACTTTGGCGAATTTACAGACTACCAGTTTGAGCAATGGCGCCAATAAAATCGATTTTGTTTCGCGGTGGGTTGCAGAATGTTCTCGCAACGAACAAGTTCTGACAAGTCTTTTAAAATCCATGTACTTTACGCATGAGAAAAGTCGTTGCCAGAATATTCTGCAATACATAATGGGATTTCGAGTATTGTTCGAGTCTCAAGCGATAGAGGGCGGTGGTCTACAAGACCCTAACATTAATAACCGCGTGCGATGGGCTGAATGTGAGAGTGCATTTGAATGTCGACTGTACACAAATGTTGTTTTAAACATTGTACACTTAGACATAAGTACGTTTTTGGATGATGCGGCCATTTTATTTAAAGAACATATTCAAGATGCTTTAAAACAAAATGGCCCCATAGTTGTATACGGTGTATTAACAGCCAACTTCAAAAGAGTGCAGAACGAAGAAGAAGTAGTTCAACCAATACCGTTCACTGTAAAATCCAGTAGCATCTTTCCAACGACCGTATTGGAGGACTGGTTTGAATCAAACATGAAGCAGCCAATCATGAGGAAGGTCGAGGAGTTCCATGAGAAGGGGTCAAACTGGAACCTAGTGTCGATAGTGAAATTAGAAATTAATGTAAATAAGTATAATCCAATGCGTGCGAGTTCGTATATCAATCTACCTACACAAATTAAGCGAAAACAAGCATGTATCAATGTTGAAAACAAAGACAGAGAGTGCTTTAAGTGGGCTGTACTGTCAGCTTTACATAATGACAAATCACATCCTGAACGTGTCTCTAGCTATAAAGAATTCGAAAATGAATTGAATTTTAAGGGTATAGAATTCCCTGTAACATTAAAAAGTATTGCGAAATTTGAATTGTTAAACAATGTATCTGTAAATGTCTACGGCCTTACGAAATGGCATGGTAATTTCTCCGTCCACCCTCTTCATCTGACCGCAGAGAAGAGAGAGAAACATGTAAATCTACTGCATGTAGTAGATTCGTATAATGATGATGAAAGTGTATGCAATGACAATATAAATTGTGACGACGATATTGACTTTATGAATTTCCACTATGTTTGGATTAAAGATTTATCGCGGCTAGTGTCAAAACAACTGTCTAAAAGAGGTCATAGACAGTTTATTTGTGACCGTTGTTTACACTACTTCTCATCTGCGGAAAGATTAAATGCGCACGACGAAAATTGTAAACAAAAAAATGTGTGTCGCATTAAGCTACCGAGAACAGAAAATTGTATAGTTACCTTTAAAAATTATGTAAATAAGGAGAAAGTTCCTTTTGTCATCTATGCCGACTGTGAAAGTTTACTTCTTCCTGCTGAAGAAGATACAGACAATTTAAGTAAAACCGAGATATTCCAGCGTCATAAATTGTTGAGTATCGGTTATTATGTAAAATGTAGCTTCGATGACTCAATGTCTATGTATGTACCGTGTCCAAGGCAGGAATTAGACCCTGCCAAGTGGTTTGCTGACGAGTTAAGGCAATTCGCGGAGAGAATTGATGACGTATTTAAAAACCCTATACCTATGGATGTCTTAACTCCTCAGCAAATTGCTGATTTTAAGAATGCAACCGTGTGCCATATTTGTCAGAAGAATATACTAGCGGGTGTTAAAAAAGTTCGCGATCACTGTCATCTTACTGGCAAATACCGAGGTGCTGCGCATGAATCGTGCAACTTAAATTATCAAGAGTGCCAACTCATACCCATTGTATTTCACAATTTAAGCGGGTATGACGCACACTTTATAATTCATGCTGTATCTACAAGCTTTGAAGGTCGAATTGACCTCCTCCCCTTGAATAAGGAGAAGTATATATCCTTTACTAAACACGTCAAGGGGAGTGAGGTTAAATTCCGCTTCATTGATTCGTTTCGATTCATGGCAGCATCTCTTGAGAAACTAGCGTCATACCTTGACGAATATAAAATTATTGAATCCGTATTTGCCAGTACGGTGACGGATCACGAACAAATAAAATCGTTAACGCGAAAGGGTATATTCCCCTACGAGTACTTTGATTCGCGAAGTAAAACTCGATGAAACAGAGTTGCCAACAAAAGAGAGATTTTATAGTACTCTCTATGACGCTTGTGTAACTGATGATGAATATGAGCATGCGCAAAAAGTCTGGTCTAAATTTAATTGTCAAACTCTTTATGATTATGTTCACCTTTATATGAAAACTGATGTGTTATTACTTGCTGATGTCTTTGAGAACTTTCGTGAACAGTGTGTAAAAGCGTACGGGTTAGATCCAGCACACTATTACACTACCCCCGGTTTAACTTGGGATGCTATGCTCAAATATACGGGCATAGCATTGCAACTTATAACTGACATAGATATGATGATGTTTATTGAGTCGGGTATCAGAGGTGGCATTAGCCAGTGTTGTAACCGGTATGCTAAAGCGAACAATCCCTATATGGATCAGTTTGATCCATCTCAAGACCCAAAGTACATAATGTATTTCGATGCCAATAATTTGTACGGTTGGGCAATGACACAAGCACTTCCAATTGGTGGTTTTAAGTGGATTGCCAACCCTGATGAGGCGTTTGACTTTAACGTACCTGACGACTCTTCAGTCGGGTACATTTTAGAAGTCGATCTCGAGTATCCCGAGAGCCTGCATGATTCTCATAAGGATATGCCTTTTTGCGCAACTAATGCAAAACCTCCCATTTCCAGGCAGGAGAAATTACTTACAACTCTCCTGCCTAAAGAGAAGTATGTTATACACTATCGTGCATTAAAACAGGCTCTCGGAAACGGTATGAAACTCGTAAAAATCCACCGAGTGCTTGAATTTAACCAATCTCAGTGGTTAAAACCCTATATTGATTATAATACAGCCATGAGAACCACTGCAAAGAATGAATTTGAAAAGAATTTATTCAAATTAATGAATAATGCAGTGTATGGCAAGACCATGGAAAATGTTCGCAAGCATGTTGATATTAAGCTAGTTACACACTGGTACGGCCGATATGGTGCTGAAGCCCTCATCTCTCGACCCAATTTCCACAGTCGAGCGATCTTCGATGAGGACCTTGTGGCCATCGAACTGCGCAAGACTGAGATCCTACTCAATAAACCGATTTATGTGGGTTTAAGTGTGTTGGATATCTCGAAAACGCTAGTCTATGACTTTCACTATAGTTACATGCTCCAGAAATATGGTGGAGCATGTAAACTGTTGTACACGGGCACGGACAGTCTAATCTACGAAATAAAATGTAAAGATGTCTACAATGACATGAAAAATGACATCCAAAAGTTTGATACGTCAGACTATCCCGCAAGCAACGTGTACGGCATTCCGCAAGCCAACAAAAAGGTACTCGGCCTTATGAAAGACGAGTGTAACGGCAAGATCGTTACCGAATTTGTTGGCTTGCGGAGTAAGATGTACAGCGTACGTGTAGAAAATAAAGATTTTATTAAAAAAGCCAAAGGTATTAAAGCAGGAGTCGTCAAAAAAACAATAAACTTTGACGACTATGTACAATGCCTTAACAATTTTGAAATTCAGACCAGAACACAGTACAATATAAGGTCACGGTTACATAATTTAGAGACTGTCAAACAAGTGAAAGTAGCTTTAAGTCCACAAGACGACAAACGGTATTTGTTACCGGGGAGTACCGACACTCTACCGTGGGGACATTATGCGATCCCTACAATCGATGAATGAATTTTGTAAAATATTATAATAAAAGGTTTGTTAATAAATTAAACAATTGTACATTAATTAAATGTGTTTTTATTTAAAAAATCCTTATACCTATATACATATGATTAAAACTTATATTAAGATAATATAAATGTGCAAATCACTCCTAGTAATTTAACGCAAATGCCAATCAGCCAGCAAAGCAATCAAAGATTAATGTTAACGTAGAACCTCTTTATAAATCAAAATTACTTCCAGCAACAAACATTTACAATGCCAGTGCCAACTGATTTAATATTGATTCATTATTAATTCACAGTTGATTCATTATTGATTCATTATTGATTCATTATTAATTCATAGTTGATTCATTATTGATTCATAGTTGATTCATTATTGATTCATTATTAATTCATAGTTGATTCATTATTGATTCATTATTGATTCATTATAAATTCATAGTTGATTCATAGTTGATTCATTATTGATTCATAGTTGATTCATTATTGATTAAATTTGGCAATGGCATTGTAAATGTTTGTTGCTGGAAGTAATTTTGATTTATAAAGAGGTTCTACGTTAACATTAATCTTTGATTGCTTTGCTGGCTGATTGGCATTTGCGTTAAATTACTAGGAGTGATTTGCGAATAATAGATTATACACTTGTTTTATCTTCCCAAGTATTGTGAGAATTATCAAAGCCAAGCCATTTGACGAAAACTTTGTTTCCACGTGTTTTGAGAATTTTTTCTACAAGATAAATATCTGGATATTTCAGTTTAAGAAGTTCCTCTTCATAGAATCCTCCACTGATGGGTTGTCCTTGGTAATCCTTGAGCTTGAAAGTCACTGGTTGAGTTGATACAACTTGATCCACGGTGAATATTTCTGTTGTCCAATTGGGTGTGTATCCTTTCTCGAAAACGTTTTTATATTTGCTTACTCGAACTTTGTCACCAATTTTATATTTTGGTCGTCTTAAAGGTATTTTTCGCAGCTTCAAGAATCGTTCTTTTAAAATTTCAACGTCTTCTGAAGTAACATCTTTAGGCTTCATTCCAATTGTTCTATGTTTTGTATTATTGTAGTTGGAAATAAGAGTAGGCAATATATCATACCACTTGTAATTGCCTCGTAAACTAAATTGCATCCACATTTTTCTTTTAAGTGTTCGATTAAACCGTTCAACAATAGAAGCCTTCATATTACTGTATGTTGAATAAAAATTTATATTATGCTTTTTCATTAATGCTTCAAATTCAGAGTTGTAGAATTCTTTTCCTTTATCACTATGCAAGTTTTTTGGAATGCGTTTTTTAACAAATATTGATTGCATTGCATGAGAAACATCTTTTCCACTTTTACTCTTTACTGGAATAGCCCAAGCATATTTTGAAAATATGTCTATAACTGTTAGTAAATACTTGAAACCTTTATTTATTTTTGAGTAAGGTATCATTTCTACTAAATCTGCTTGCCATGTTTCATCAATATCACGCATTTCAACTCGACGACGAGGATAATTTTTCCTAGCCTGAGTATGAAGTTCATTCACTACTGTTAATTTTTTATCAACCATCACTGTCGAAGAAATGTAGCCTCTTTGATAATATAATTTTGATGCGATTCAATTTCTTTCAGTTTTTCAGCAACTCGTGCTTCAATAACGAGAATAAAATTATTCAAATCATCAATAGCTGATTTTAAAGAAGATGTAATTTGAATAATAGGTTTTATTTCGTTTCGTATAATATGTTGGACAAGTCTTAAATTTACTGCGTCGTGTTGCTCTTCAGCGTCAGCAAGATGGCAGAGTTTTCTTCCTTCAACGTCAAAGTTTCCTTGAGAATTGAGTTTAAAACCAACTCCAGGAGGCCCTTGTCTTGCTGATCCTCTTTGATTGAGAGGATGTCCGAACACGTCAATGCTCATTGTTAAAATGAATGATATTTGCTAAAACACATCTTAATATATAATTTTAGCTTCACGTAGTTCCTCAATGATAGACATGATTTCATTATTGTGACTAGGATTTCCAGCAGCTTGAGAAGCTATTAAAAGTCTAAGACGGTCAACTAACTCATTTGGATCATCCCAATAGATATATTCTCGTTGAAAATTTCTGTTTGCAATCATAAATTTAGGTAATGAACTGCCACTTACAGGTGACTGCTTGTTTGGTGTTCGAGGAAAGAATTGAGATATAAAATTCGAATATTTGTAACTCTTATCCACACGTATAGATTCAGAGGAACTGTACTTCTTTTTATGTGCATTAGTAGCAATAAGAATCTCTTTATAGTTCCTTTCATCATCTTCACTTATTTGCGATCTGATAGGTTTACTTTTGAATAATAGTTCAAGTAATCCAGGCGTTTGAATATATCGTTTATCACCAATTTTTACATACTGATCTTCAAGAGTTATTGGTGAATCACCAATCATGAGTGACCCATCACTTAGCTTACGTACGCCGTATGTTGAATCTAAACATTGCTTTCTATTATGATTTAATAAGTATAAAAATTTATTGCTTATTTTATCATCATCTAGAGATTTTTCAGTTTCATAATTCATACTATCATTTACATTCTGCTCTTTCTTTTCAATCTTGACATGTTCAGTGTCTGTCAAGTTAATAATTTTTTGTAAAGGTTGAACTATCGGTTTAAAAGTTTCAGTCAACACATTTTCTGCACCTTCTTTTCCTAATTTTAACATACGGTGTTTTCGCCTAATCGCCTCACTAGCTTTAGCAATTTGATGAAGATATTCTTTTTCTTTGTGAAACATGTTATTATTACAAGGTTTCATATTGAACTAACAATATTTTAAGGATGATCTTATATTTATAGTGTTACAAAGTTATCAAATCCTTTTCTATATCTTCCATAATTTAAATCAGAATCCTTATCAATTACTATAAAGCCATACTTGTCTGAATTCCAACATGTTGAACATAGTTCTCGAAATTGATTAAATGTCATGTCAGTATTAACGTGGTCATCATATACATGCCTTAAATTTTTTTCATCTTGGCGAAAAAGAACTAGTAAATTAACATTATCACGTACTAAATGTTTAGGAATGCGGGCATATGTTTGACAAAGATAAAAAGAATCAACATCAACATGTCTACCCATGCAAAAAAATGCCCTTACATTATCTTGCTTCTCGCAAGCAATATCATCAAATATAAATATTGAATTTTGTTTTGCATCTTTAGGAGTAATGACTTCTTCATGCTTACTAAATGGTAAATACTCTACTCCTTCAACATTACTTATAACTTGTTCTAAGAACTTATACTTGGGTTGATGTAAAGACTTTGAGTATAAGTAAATATTATCAAATCTAAGACCATTAGGATGTAAAATTAGAGAAAGCAGTACATTCGTTTTTCCACAATTTGATGGTCCACAAAAAATAGCTCGAATGCTACCGGAAAATAAACTACCATGACGCTTCACTTTCTTGTCTTGTTGTTCAACAATCGAGTCTAGATTGACGATTGGCAGCTTATGAAGTTGTTCCTTGAACCGCATCCTGATTTAGACTGACGCTAAAAGGTATAAATACAGCGCTTATATAGCTAACAAGTCATTCTAATTTTAACTTTCACAGAGTAAGGTATGATTATACATCATCGCTCTCGAGGTAAAGGTTTAATTAATAAACTTATAAACAAGTTACCGTTTGAACTACATTTGCCAGGTTATCAATATTGTGGACCAGGCACAAAGTTAGCAAAACGTCTAGCACGAGGTGATCCAGGTGTCAATCCATTAGACGCCGCTTGCAAAGAGCACGATATTGCTTATTCAAAGAATAGAGAAAACGTTGAAGCAAGAAACGCCGCTGATAGAGTACTAGCTAACAAAGCTTGGCAACGTGTTTGGGCTCCTGACGCAGGATATAGTGAACGAGCTGCGGCTTACGCAATAACGAACACTATGAAAGCAAAATCGAAATTAGGAATGGGAATTAAGAAGAGAAGGTCTTCAAAAAAGAAGAAGAAAAGTATCAAGAAACGAATAAATCTTAGAAAAATTGTTGATGCTGCAAGAAGTTCTATAATTCCTGGTAATGATACTCGTTCAACAATAAGGTCAGCTATTGAAACAGCTCGAAAAGCAGTAAGGAAAGCAGGTGGTAGAGAGAAGGTTTTAACACCTCGTATCCTACCAGTTCCATCAAAAGTTGGTGGTTTGTTACCATTAATTCCAATTTTTGCTGGGCTAAGTGCACTTGGAGCGCTTACTGGAGGAGCTGCCGGTGTAGCGAAAGCTGTTAATGATGCAAGTGCAGCAAAAGAGCAGTTGAAGGAAGCTCAGCGTCACAATAGGGAGTTAGAAGCAGTTGCACTTGGTAAGGGTCTTCATATAAAACCATACAGACAAGGTTTGGGACTTCATTTAAAACCATATGTTAAAGGACAAGGTATTAAAAAACGATGTAGAAAAAAAAAAGTTTGAAGCTACCTCAACGAGCACTTACTGATCTAGATTTACTTAAATATGCTAAAGACATGAAAATTTCTCATTTTCGAGGCGTTTTTATGCGAAATGAACTACCTATAAAAGGACCTCGAAAAAATGAATCAGCCATTATTAATTTAGATGATAAAGATGGTTCTGGAACTCATTGGGTTGCATATAAAAAAGTTAATAATAAAGTAGTTTACTTTGATAGTTTTGGTAATCTTCAACCACCCTATGAACTTATCAATTACTTGGGTTACGATACTTTAATACAGTATAATCATCAAAATTATCAAGATTATAATAGTATTAATTGTGGTCATTTGTGTCTGAAATTCTTATGTGGACAACTTGAAAAATCTCAAAAATATATTCTATATAAGTGATTGTAAGTCATTCCATCTAATCAGTTAATAAAAAGTCATCAACATGGAAGAATCTTTTACTCTGACAATCTCAGGCAATTCATCCGTCCTGGAGGCAGAATATTTTCCTCCGATAGAATTATTATCTAATAAAAATTATGTACTTGGCTTAGTTGAATTACTAACTTTCAATTCAATTCCTAATATCGATCAAGGTAAAAATAAATTTTATATTGGTGATAAAGTGATTACTATACCTCCTGGAAGTTATGAAATTGAAGATATTGAAAAATATATTCAAAACTCTATTGAAAATGGGTTTGAAATTGTAAGAATCAAACCTAACAATAATACTTTACGTAGTGAAATAACAAGCAGCCTTGAAGTAAGTTTTGAACAAAATGATTCAATTGGTGAATTATTAGGATTTACTCCTCGAATATTGACAGCTAATAAGTCTCATACGTCAGACGTACCAGTAGCTATTCTTAAGGTAAATGCTATCAGAATTGAATGTAACATTACTACTGGTGCATACATAAATAATAAAAAGGTACACACAATTCACGAATTTTTTCCAATTGTACCAGCTGGATATAAGATTGTGGAAGTTCCATCTCACGTCATTTATCTTCCAATCACCGTGAAGACAATACATAATATTCAAGTAAGAATCGTTGATCAAGACGGAGATTTAATAAATTTTAGAGGTGAAACTATAACAATACGATTACACGTTAAATCAACGTAATGGGGATTGTATTTCATAGAAAAACTGGTGGAAGCTATATAAAAGAGTTGCCATGTCAGAAGACATTCATTCCTCAATCAGTTCGCAAGAGACTAACATCTCAGAACATACTATTTCTGAAGCAGCTCGGCCTAAGAATTTTTCAGGAAAACAAAGGAAAAAATTAATTATTCACATACTTCTTATTTGTTGTTGTAATAAAAATGGAAGAAATTTTAAACATTCTAAGTCCAGTTAAATTTGATAATTCTGTGGCACACTATGAGATTCATGCACATCAACCATACGTGTCATCAGCATTTAATAATAGTGATGAGATTCGAATTGCAGTTCAACATCAAGACCTGTACATTCTACCTTCTAAAAGTACTTTACACGTCACTGGAAGATTAGTCAGACCTAACAACGCGCTTGTAACTAATACAAAGTTAATTAGCAATGGTATTTCCTACATGTTTAATGAGATTCGTTATGAATTAAATGGTGTTGAAATTGATCGCTCTAAAAATGTTGGCATTACAACTACAATGAAAAATTTAATTTCTCAAACACCTAATCAAATGATTTACTCTGAAAATGCTGGTTATCTACCTTTTGATCCTGATAGTAGAGTTACAAATGATACTGGATACTTTGATGTAAATATTCCACTAAGTATGATTATTGGTTTTGCTGAAGACTATCAAAAGATTGTTGTAAATGCAAAACACGAACTTATTTTAACAAGATCTCGTACTGATCTAAATGCTGTAGTAAACATTGAAGGAGCTGACCGTGAAGAATTTAGAATTATTATTAATAAAGTTGAATGGTTGATTCCATATTTAATGGTAAATGATCGACAAAAAATTGAATTGTTGAAATTCATTGAAAAAGACTCACTTATAACAATGAGTTTTAGATCATGGGATTTGTATGAGTATCCTATGATTCCAGCCACTCAAAAGCATGTGTGGACTGTGAAAACTTCAACACAAGTTGAAAAACCTCGATATGTTATTCTTGGTTTTCAAACAAATAGAAAAGAAGATCAAGGAAGGTATGCAAATTTGTTTGATACCTGTAATCTTATCAATGTTAAACTTTTCTTAAACTCACAGTACTATCCTTATGGAAATTTAAATTTAAACTTTAATCAAAACAAATTTTCCATACTCTATGAAATGTATGGTAATTTTCAACAGTCCTACTATGGAAAAGAACCTGAACCTTTATTAACTAGAAATAACTTTAAAGATTATGCACCATTGGTTGTAATTGATTGCTCAAAACAAAACGAATTTCTAAAACAAGCATCTGTAGATGTGCGATTGGAATTTGAGGCAAGTGAAAATTTTCCAGCCAATACAGCTGCATATTGCCTTATAATTCACGACCGCATTATACAATACACACCAATCAGTGGCGTTGTTAAAAAAATAACGTGATTGGTAAAACTAATGACCAATCACAGACGATATCAGTGGTGGGGGAAAGGCTATAAAGAGAGCATCTCTCTATGGCTTAATCCATTATTCTGTTTCAGATACAATGGCGTACGTCGTAGATATCCAGTGCTTCAAAAGACCTTACAACGAGTTCGTCGTCAAAGAATTGGCGATTCTACCACTTCAGCAAGATGCTCATCCATTGGTCTACCTCTTCGAGCCACCATATGCCTGGAGTCGATTACCTGCAAGATACAAATGTGAGAATCGATGGCTTACAAATAATTATCATGGTATCGATTGGGCTGCTGGTGACGTATCTTATGAAGAATTACATCCAATAATAAAAGAAGTGTTAATAGGTACACCTACTGTTTATGTAAAAGGTTTAGAAAAACAAAAATGGCTAGAAAAATATACGTTAAATGTGTTTAATTTAGATGATTTTAAATGTCCGTCGCTAAAAAGTTTAAGTGTCGATAATTCATCTACATGTACGAATCACTCACGTAGTTTCAGCAATTGCGCTGTTAAAAATGTATGTAATCTACGAAATTGGTTGATACAACCGTCAAATGTACTACGAGATAATATAGAAAATAATCATGAAGTTGACAATGATTGTACATTGAAAGATTTTTATAATGATTGTGAAAATTTCCTATTTAATGAATAAATGTATTAAATGTCTATTAATGTTCACTTTAATTAACCCTTTCCTATCCTATAATCTTTATTACGCATGCGTAAAACATGTTAAAACAGGTCTAGACTTGTCTTATGACGTCATTAAGTGGGCGTGGCTTAAAAATAAGAAGTAGTGGGGGTAATGCGCATGCGTAAAAGTAATGGTGGGGGTAAAACGCATGCGTAGAAGCAGTGGTGGGGGTATTGCGTATTTTGGGGTATAAATAGAGGCATTTGAGCTGATTTAATCATTCTGTTTTGTGACTTCACAAAGTATTAATAAGATGGATCTAACCAAAATCAACGCCATTGGTCGCATGGATGCTTTCCTACCTACGAAGCCGCTATCCGAGCTGACTCCTGGACATAAGTATCCTATAACGAAGATCCAGGTTGTCAACACCAGGTATGGAGTCAAGGTCGTCGTTGAGGTGGGTAAAAAGTTCAATACATTCCTACCTTCAAGATTTGTACCAATGTTCACCGATGACTCGATATGCTTGGACCAAATGCAAGAAGCAATTAGTTCTGGACAATTGCGGCTTAAGTATATTGGTGGTCCATACAACCATATAGAATTTAAAATAAAACAAGTGTAAATATTGTATATTGAATATAATAAATGTATGAAATGTTATTAATACTGTATTTAATTAAATACCTTTATTATTACGTTAAATAATAAGATATACATTTTAAGGTTATGTTTAATAAAATAGATTTTAACAACATTTAGTAGCGCCATCTATTTAGCCTTTGGTAAACTCAGTAGTGTAAACAATATGGCGCCCTTTTGCGCGCGAAATTTAAAATAATTCAAGCGACTAGGCTGCTAATTT
>CM065483.1:44332188-44359188 GCA_032873175.1 Leptopilina drosophilae
ATGCAGGTTTCGTTTTCAATCTTCCTGCGAAAGTATATTCTTTTCCCAGCTCATAAGTGAGAAGTTCGTCCATCATATTTTTGACCGTGATTTGCAAGGACACGCTTTTTCCCAGCAATGAAAGTGCATCAATCTAAGAAATTTTTAATAAACAAAGTTCAATAATTTGTTATTTTAAAAATAATATATTATGTAATAAAGTCCCAGTGTAGAAATTTTCCCCATTCGACTCTATGCTTGACTCTGTGCCTAATGTAGCTTTTGATATATTATTTTACATTAGAAAAATTGATCGGATCCCTATGAAATTATATTTAGATAATTAAAACTGATTATACACTGAAAAAACGTTGTACTCGTTTGAAGAAAAAAAATTATTTTAAGTCATTTTGTTTCATCTAAATTAGTTTGTAAGCTTCATTTCACTGTATAGAAAATAATGACTGCTTTGCTTCCAAAATAAATTTTTGTTTGAATAATTACACAAGGACACAAAAAAAGGTTTTTTGGCCGAGACACTACAATAGTATATTCTCCTGTATATTTTTTGCCACTGAATCTTTGAAATGACTCAAGTGTTTGAGATATTTAAGAAACTCTACTAAGAAACCCAAATTAAAGTCAAGAGATTCAACTTTTTCTTGCTGGTATAGTAGATTAGTGTATTTTCATTAGTACATACTCTTTGACATTCGAGTTTTAACATAGAAATATATTATTGTAGTGTTATAAAAAATTTTCTATTGTTTTATTTTAATTTGGTAGTGTCACGGCTAAAAAAACTTTTTATTTGTGTGCATGTATTATGTTTAATTCAAATATGTTTTGGTTTAAACAAAAAATATGTTTAAGAATTTTACGTTTGATTGAAACTTAAAAGTTAATAATAAATAACTTTAAAATCAACTATAAATTATTTTTTTAATTCAATGTATTATTTCTATAAATGAACCAAAGAATATGTTTCAATTAAAAATAAATTTGTTTCACTGTATAGCAAAGATATTTTAAGGTTGATTTAAACAAAATATATTTAAATATATTTAAATCAAATCGTTCTTTTAGTGTAAAAATTTTTTTTTTTTTAATTTTAAGACATTATGTAGATGCAAAAATTTAGTATTAATGTAAAGAATGTGCGCTTGTAAAGAAAAAAATTCTATGGTAGTAAAAACTTTTATATAGCCAGGATTGTAGGCTCAAGACGTGTGTTCATAAAACACCTACTAATCGAAAAAAATGTTTTGTTCGATTGGCAATTTCACTGTAAACCAGTGTATTGAATTCTAAAAAATATATAAAATTAAAAAGCAGAAAAAGAATATTTGAAAACAACTCTCATAGCACCAAAAAATTTCAGGATATCCTCAAGACGTACCAGGGATTTTCTGAATAGCTATGTGTTATGAGGAGATTTGATTAGTGTTGATCCAATGTTATTAATATAATTATAAAAATAGCAGTCATTAAATCTTTGAGAAATAAAAGAACATTTAATTACAAACATACCCACTTTTTTAGAAAAATTGTTTTGATTTAAGTTTTTCCTCAACAGCTTCTACTTCCTTCTTACTTTTCATTGGAAACATCGACAATTCTTCCTCGCCCATAGTAGTTACAGTGTTATTATTACTACTTTCGCTCCTTTCGCATATTGATTTGACCATAAAGTAGATAGAGTTGATTTTTTTTATGGAAACCATGTCAATTCTGGAATCTAGAGAAGGTTAAATAGATTTGTGAATATAAAGAAAATTAATAATAAAGAAATGGCACTTGCAAGTAAATACTAGTTACATGTATGAGGGTTTATTTAACGTTTTTGTCGTAATTAATTTTATGTTTGGTAATAGACATTTTTCTAAGTATTACCTTACTTTACATTCTGAAACCTACTACTGCTTGCAAATGAATGATTGTAACAAATTATTTATTTTCTATATAACAATCAAATTAATTGCTTTCATTTTGAAGACGACCATAATATTATATTCATCGAAAAAAGGTTTTCAAAAAATAGCCATTAGAAACAAAAATTTGCTTCATTATTGGCTACGAAAATATAAAAGATATTCTTACCTTCCATCAGATTTGCATGATCTGCATCCTTTTTATAATCAAACTTTGTCGAATTAGGATTGATTAAATTTCTCGAATTTTTACGTGTAATTTTCCTCAGTGAAATTATTCTCATTCACTAAAAAAATTTCAATTTAATTATATAGACATACATGAAATCAATTTATAAAAGGTGAGTAGGAAGATTTGGATTCCTTGGAAAAAAGAGGACAATTTAAACATAGTTTTTCATTTAAAGTTAGACTATCATTTGATAAACCTGATTTCAATTGCTATAATGTACATGGAAAAAAAATTTTATCTGGAACAGCGATAAGTTTCGCTAAAATAGCGAAAGTCTTAACTAAATCAACTAAATATTTGACTAATCTAGCGAAATTTTTAGCTGTTCCAGGTGAATATTTTTTTGCGTGTAATGTTAGTTAACAAATAAAATGTAAATGTGATTTTAAATGTATGATCAAAATGTAGTAAAATAAAAATTGTTTAAATTTTTAAAATATTTTTCCTAATTCTGCATATAAATATGAACATTTCTTGTCTTACTAGTTTTTTTTAAATCAAGTGTTTGTAAAATATATACAATCTCAAAAATAAGTTGTTTTTTAATTAAATGACGATAACTTTCTTAAAAATTATGATACAATAATTCCTAATAAGCATTGAAACTTTTATAAATATAAAGTGGTCTCTTATAACACTGAAAAACCCTGAGTTTAAATGAAAAGCGGTATGCTATTTATCTTGAGCTACAATAAATACTAACTTTGTTCTTTTGCCACATATAAAATTGCAATTTAATATTTTGCTGCCATACTTAATGCATTATCGACTGATAGTTTTATTATTAGGATATAGTATTATTACCATCAGTCAGATGTGAAAATGTATTTTCTTTTAACGGTTGAGTGGGAGCATTTGTCGTCGTCCACAAGCTGTTACTGATAATCACTAAAAAGAATAATATATTGCCTGTATTTGTAAAAAAGTTGTACAATTAAACTGTTAGAACTGTATCTCTTAAACTAAAAAATACAAACAATTTTAAATAAAAAGTCAAATAATATTATTTAAATTCTTCAGGAAGTAGTCCCTTTTTACATTATAGTACATTGAACTTAAAATTTTCTTTTCAGTTTTACCTGGCCTCTTCTGGCTTTCTAATAATCTGAACTGTTCTTCTGGAGATTCATCAGAGTCTGTGTAGCTTCTTTTACGGCACCTATTGTGTCTAGTTTTTTTTAAGTTATCAATATTTTTTTGCTCATCACTACCCACTTCCGATAGATTTAAATGATATTCGACCCTCATCTTTGCAAATTCGTAGGAATCTTAAACATATAACGAAGAATAATCAAAAAAATTAAACAGTGCTTCTTTATTCACTCCGAAAAATCTGTTTTAAACTACCAAATACTTGGTGGATTAATCTAATAAATGCGTTGATGTAGATTTAAGTAAACGTTTGTTTCAACTAAAAAATTGCTTTACATGACGAAATGCTTCCATTGAACAAAACATTTATTTCACTGAGCTCAAAAGGCCTAGCGAAGTAAGCATGCAAAATCTGACCCGCTCAACAAATTTGAAATTTTTGTTGCATGTTGGCAGGATTAAGATAAAAATTTTTATCAAATATTTTTTCAAAAACTTCATTTTTGTAAGAGTTATGGAGGGGAAAGAAAACAAATTTTTGGTTTTAATTTGGGGATACTATTTTGGAATTTTTACAGAAAATTCTCCTAAATGTGTACGTTTAAGAAATATTTTTAAAAAATTTTTTAATCGGGTACCACATAGTAAAAATGATTAAAATCCTAGTTGGCGCAACTTTTGTTTCAAGCAAATGCGATAAAGTTTTCAAAGTCGTCCACCATTTTGAATTTTTGAGAATCTAACATTGCATAAGTAATGAGTGATTAATTTATTATTAAAAAATAATCAGTTACTGGATACATTGTCCTTCACCCGATTAAAATATTTTTTTAAAAATATTTCTTAAAAGTACACATTTAGGAAAATTTTCTATCAAAATTCCAAAGTAGTATCTCTAAATTAATACCAAAAAATTTTTTAAATTCAAAAATTTTTTTTTTGTTTTTATGGGAAATTTTTTTTAATCCTCTTATTCATTTATAAAACACGTATAAATTTGATTAAAATTGATCCAATGGTTTTCGAGAAAAAACAAATTTTTAATTTTTCTTTCCCCCTCCATATATCTTACAAAATGAATTTTTTGAAAAAATATTTCGTAAAAATTTTTATCTTCATGCTGCCAACATGTAACAAATGTTCATTTGATAAATAACTTATTAACTGTTTTAAGCTTTATGTAGGAAAACGAAAAATAAGATTTATAATATAATGGAGTATTTAATTCAAATATGATTCTTTTCTAAGTGCTTGTATTTGTCACGCGCTCTAAAAAATATATCTGAAAAGAAAAAAATGTTGGATATGTTTGCAATTTTTAGAATGAGTATACTCAAAGGAGCTAAAATCTCAATTTAAAAGCAACTGATGTTTGTCTACAACACATCTGAAAAAATATTAAAATTATATTTTGGATCTATTTTAAGTCCGGAGAGATAGTCAGTTCAAATCTTTAAAAGAATTTCTTAAGAAATATTTTTTTAATATGAATTTATTATTCTTCAACCTTTGGCGACTACGAATAAATGTAAACAACAACTTGTTGAAAATATAAGTGTAGACCTTTTTAATTTTTTTTGTAATGTGTTTACAGAAACTTTTAATAAAGATAAAAATAATACAAACATATTCTAAATATCTTTTTCTTCTTATCTATCATTATTTAGAGAGCATCAAATTTTTTTCTTTAAAAATTGAAATCTTTACCTGTGTATTCAAATATTTTTGACACGGCAAAAGGGTTTCCATCTCCTTGAAAAATTGAATCACAATCGAGGTTTTCTGATCTTAAGAAAATCTCTAATTCTTTCTTTGAAACATTTGTTGGAAAGTATGAAGAAATTATTTTCTCGTCATCATAAAATGCCCATTCATTTCTTATAATCTCAACAGATTCATCATTGAATTGGACAATTACATATGTTTTATGATCCATCATGGATAAATAAATCCTGAATAAACTCAAGAATATTAGTGACGAGAATAGTTACATATCAAATTTTTAAAAATGTCTTTCCCTTTTATTTAAAATAAACAACTCTTAAATCTATTAAAAATTGTACTCTCTCTCTATGTATGTATATATATATATATATATATAAGATTCTCCAAAAAACCTCATTTTGCATGTAGTCAAGATTTTCTAAATAATTATAATCATTTGGAAAAATACCAAGTCATATTTCCCTATTTTATCACTTTTTCTAAACGCTCTGCAAGAAAAAATTGTAAAATTTTATTGTTTATTACACTTTTAAAATATTTTACCACCTCATAGTCATTTTCCTAACCTGTCATCTAATTGCTTTTCATTTTTTCAATACGTAAAACAATTATTTAAAACATGAAAATAGGTACTTTATCCATTTTTTTCTAAAAGTTATGATATTTAAAAATAATTTTCTGAAATATGAATAAAATATGTCGTGTAGTTTTTTTAAATATACACAGTAAAAAAGTTGGTGTAAAATTACACGAAACTTGTAATTTCACACAACAAAATTATAGGTTGTACGTAGTAAATTTATTTCGTTCCAAAAGTAGTTTTACTATTCACAATATTTTTACATAATATGACTATGTAATTTAACAAGTTTGTGTAAATTTACGTTGTCTCACATTGGAAAGTTTGGTCACTATGTCCCACATGTTTTTTTACATTGCGTGTATTATTACATTTTTACGTATTATTACGTGGCACGAACTGTACAATTACATGGCGAATGTAATTTTCTTATTCTTTTAAAATTTTCAAAACATTTTTAAGTTTTTATAAATAACTCTAAAAAAGTGTATGTAATGTACATTTATAGAAAGTATATGCTAGTTTATAAGTAAATAATAATATTACAAAAAGTTTTGGGCTATATTTCATAAATACAAAAAGTTATGATTGAAATGTTATTTCAAAAAATATTTGCAGGTTATGTAGATTACAGTTGAGTGCAAAATTACACGCTTGACGTAGTGATTTTCTTTTCCTACGTCGGACGTAGTAAATTTACACCAGAATTTTTAACAGTGTAGAAAATGAAATTTGTCATGTAGTACCGCGTCATTCCTCTCACTTTTTTAAATAAAAATTAAAAATTGATATGATTGTCGATAATTTACAAACTGCCAGTGAAAAGTAAACCTAAAATGTATAAAAAATAATTTTTACAATTGTCAAAAGAGATTTTTGATAACTGTAAGTATTTCAAAATCTATGAAATTTACAGATAATATTAATAAATTACAATTATTAAATAATTTTTTTTTAATATAGAAAAATGTATATAATAAAAAACGCCAGCGGTAAATATTTAACTCTTAATTTTTTTGTAAATTTTAATTTAAAATATATACTTTAAAGGCTAAAAGGTAGCATGATCATGCTATAGAGGTGGTAGATTTTTGAGAGCTCAATATAATTGATTGCATTAATCCATAAATAATAATTTTTTTCTTTTCTGTTTGTAACTCAAAAAAAGGAGTATTTTGTGAGAATCACCCATATATATATACATATATATATATATATATATATATTATTGCGATCAAAGGTACTACAAATTACTCTCTCTTTCTCTCTCACAAACACTCTCTTTTTTTTACACTCTCAGGTAGAAAAAAAGGTTTTGAAAACAAATCAAACTTGTATATGAATCGTGACTTTGCAATGTCAAGTTTATATCGTTCTGTTAATTACTTTCTTAGGAAAATGTACGAACTTTTCAAAACAGAAATAGTTAGAAATGAAATTATAATTTAAATATTATTCAAAATTATATATTTCAAATAAACGAAAATTTTCAATAAGTAGCAACTGATCTGCGCATGGTATTACAAATTACTCTCTCTTTCTCTCACACACTCTCCCCCTCCTCCCTCTCACTCTATCATAATGGTTTTTAAATAAAACTGTATAAGAACAGATTTTGTCACTTACTGATGAAAACTAGAAAAATGTGTCAGGTAAGCTGCAATTTACAAAACCACGTGTTTATAGGAGCGAATGTTTGAATGTACTGATTTCAAAACACATTCAAATTTGAATGCCAGTGAATGAAAATTGCGCGCGCAATCTTTTTAGCCTATACCAGGGATTAATTAATATTATATATATTTATTATACTTATATTTATATATATACAATTCATTTGATTAAATAGAAATATAAAAAATTATTTATTTATTTAGCTTTAAAATTTTATAATGCAAATAAACGAAAATTTTAAATAAGTAGCAACTGATCTGCGCATGGTATTAGAAATTGCTCTCTCTTTCTCACTCACACACTCTCTCTCTCTCTCTATATATATATATATATATATATATATATATATATATATATATATATAGTCATCAAAGAAAGAAAAACGGTAGAATAATTGTTTTTGAAAACAGATCAAACTTGTATATGAATCCTGACTTTGCAATGTCAAGTTTATATTGTTCTGTTAATTACTTTCTTAGGAAATCGTACGGACAGTTAATAACAGAAATAGAAATCAAATTATAATTTAAATATTATTCAAAATTATATATTTCAAATAAACGAAAATTTTCAATAAGTAGCAACTGATCTGCGCATGGTATCACAAATTACTCTCTCCCTCCCTCTCTCTCTCCAATTTTACTTGTACAACTATATTCATATATATAATTTCTTTGTTTAAATAGAAATATAAACAAGTTTGTTCATTTCATGACCATTTAGCTTCCTCAATATATATTATTATATATAATTTTAAAAGTTAAAAATAAAAAATTTTAATTTTTTTTGAAAAATTAAAATATTTATTAATTTTATAAATTTTGATAAAATATATACTTTATATACATGATTTATATACATCAAAAAATAATTTTTTCAAAAATTAAAAAATTGTTGAAAAAATTTCTTTTTTTATTTAATTTTGAAAATCCTTCTCTCTGATTTTTGGTATTCATGACCGTAATACACCTACAAAATCTTATCAAAATCCATCAAGATGTGTAAGAGAAAATTTGTCCACAAGAATCGGTGATATACACACACACACACATACATACACACATTCATCCAGACATTTGTTCCTCTCGACGAATTATATATACTACACTTGAAAATTTGTAAAAATAATTTATTCTAAAAAATTGGGAAATCGACATCACTATAAGGCTTCCTTTATGAGGAAGCAAAAATTACTTAATTAATTAGTTTCAAAATTATATATTGCAAATAAACGAAAATTTTAAATTAGTATCAACTGATGTGCGCATGGTATTACAAATTACTCTCTCTTTCTCTCACACATTCTCCCTCCCTTCCTCTTTCTCTCACACACACTCTCCCCCTCCTCTCTCTCACTCTATCATAATGGTTTTTAAATAAAACTGTATAAGAACAGATTTTGTCACTTACTGATGAAAACTAGAGAAATGTGTCAGGTAAGCTGCAATTTACAAAAACACGTGTTTATAGAAGCGAATGTTTGAATGTACTGATTTCAAAACACATTCAAATTTGAATGCCAGTGAATGAAAATTGCGCGCGCAATCTTTTTAGCATATACCAGGGATTAATTAATATTATATATATATTTATTATACTTA
Source organism: Leptopilina drosophilae (assembly GCA_032873175.1). NCBI lineage: Eukaryota > Metazoa > Arthropoda > Insecta > Hymenoptera > Figitidae > Leptopilina > Leptopilina drosophilae. The sequence continues at coordinate 44,341,003 of CM065483.1, forward strand.
TATTTATATATATATATACAATTCATTTAATTAAATAGAAATATAAAAAATTATTTTTTTAATTAGCTTTAAAATTATATAATGCAAATAAACGAAAATTTTAAATAAGTAGCAACTGATCTGCGCAGTGTATTAGATATTGCTCTCTCATTCTCACTCACACACACACACTCTCTCTCTCTCTCTCTCTCTCTCTCTCTCTCTCTCTCTCTCTCTCTCTCTCTCTCTCTATATATATATATATATATATATATATATATATATATATATATATATATATATATATATATATATATATATATATATATATATTGTCATCAAAGAAAGAAAAAGGTAGAATAATTGTTTTTGAAAACAGATCAAACTTGTATATGAATCCTGACTTTGCAATGTCAAGTTTATATTGTTCTGTTAATTACTTTCTTAGGAAATCGTACGGACAGTTAATAACAGAAATAGAAATGAAATTATAATTTAAGTATTATTCAAAATTATATATTTCTAATAAACGAAAATTTTAAATAAGTAGCAACTGATCTGCGCATGGTATTACAAATTACTCTCTCTTTCTCTCACACATTCTCCCTCCCTCCCTCTTTCTCTCACACACACTCTTCCCCTCCTCTCTCTCACTCTATCATAATGGTTTTTAAATAAAACTGTATAAGAACAGATTTTGTCACTTACTGATGAAAACTAGAGAAATGTGTCAGGTAAGCTGCAATTTACAAAAACACGTGTTTATAGAAGCGAATGTTTGAATGTACTGATTTCAAAACACATTCAAATTTGAATGCCAGTGAATGAAAATTGCGCGCGCAATCTTTTTAGCATATACCAGGGATTAATTAATATTATATATATATTTATTATACTTATATTTATATATATATATATATACAATTCATTTAATTAAATAGAAATATAAAAAATTATTTATTTATTTAGCTTTAAAATTATATAATGCAAATAAACGAAAATTTTAAATAAGTAGCAACTGATCTGCGCATGGTATTAGAAATTGCTCTCTCTTTCTCACTCACACACACACACACACACACACACACTCTCTCTCTCTCTATATATATATATATATATATATATATATATATATATATATATATATATATATATATATATATATATATATATATATATATATATATATATATTGTCATCAAAGAAAGAAAAAGGTAGAATAATTGTTTTTGAAAACAAATCAAACTTGTATATGAATCCTGACTTTGCAATGTCAAGTTTATATTGTTCTGTTAATTACTTTCTTAGGAAATCGTACGGACAGTTAATAACAGAAATAGAAATCAAATTATAATTTAAATATTATTCAAAATTATATATTTCAAATAAACGAAAATTTTCAATAAGTAGCAACTGATCTGCGCATGGTATCACAAATTACTCTCTTCCTCCCTCTCTCTCTCCAATTTTACTTGTACAACTATATTCATATATATATATATATAATTTCTTTGTTTAAATAGAAATATAAACAAGTTTGTTCATTTCATGACCATTTAGCTTCCTCAATATATATTATTATATATAATTTTAAAAGTTAAAAATAAAAAATTTTAATTTTTTTGAAAAATTAAAATATTTATTAATTTTATAAATTTTGATAAAATATATACTTTATATACATGATTTATATACATCAAAAAATAATTTTTTCAAAAATTAAAAAATTGTTGAAAAAATTTCTTTTTTTATTTAATTTTGAAAATCCTTCTCTCTGATTTTTGGTATTTATGACCGTAATACACCTACAAAATCCATCAAGATGTGTAAGAGAAAATTTGTCCACAAGAATCGGTGATATACACACACACACATACATACACACATTCATCCAGACATTTGTTTCTCTCGACGAATTATATATACTACACTTGAAAATTTGTAAAAATAATTTATTCTAAAAAATTCGGAAATCGACATCACTATAAGGCTTCCTTTATGAGGAAGCAAAAATTACTTAATTAATTAGTTTTAAAATTATATATTGCAAATAAACGAAAATTTTAAATTAGTATCAACTGATGTGCGCATGGTATTACAAATTGCTCTCTCTTTCTCTCTCACACACTCTCTCTTTCCCTATATATATATATATATATATATATATATATATATATATATATATATATATATATATATATATATTACTGCGATCAAAGAAAGAAAATGGTAGAAAAATAGGTTTCGAAAACAAATCAAACTTGTATATGAATCGTGACTTTGGCAATGTCAAGTTTATATCGTTCTGTTAATTACTTTCTTAGGAAAACGTACGGAAAGTTAAAAACAGAAATACTTAGAAATGAAATTATAATTTGAATATTATTCATATTAAAACTTCTTGTAGTCAAAATTTATAGGAAAAAGTTGAAAAAATAAGTTTTTTTTAAATTTTCTAATGTACATATTTTAGTAGATATTTAACATTGAAATTTTCATTAATATTTCGATTTAGATAAAAAATTATTTAAAACAATTCTTTTTTGATAGTCTTTAAAATTTACAAAAATGATTTACTTTTTAAACATTTCAATAATTCATTCAAAAAATTAAGTTGTTTACAAATTTAAAATATAATTATTTTTTCTTGAAATTTGTATTTTCTATCACATGTAATTAAATATTTTTGCAAATAGTTCAATTTTAAAAATATTGAAATTATAAAAAATTTTTTAATATTTTTTAAATTAATTATAAAGTTGTTGTTAAACTATCTAAAGAAATGATAAATTTTTTGTTCAATTTAATTAAAAATTAAATTTTTATTATTCAATTAACAGACAATATTGTGAATCTGTCTTGCAAATTAAAAGCTAATAAATTTTTTTTGGGAAGAAATAATATTTTTCAAATCAAAAAATATTGTAATAAAAATCTAATACCAATAAACAATTTAACAAAGATTTTTGCTATTAAAATAGTCAGACAAATTAATTGGTTCTCTCAACCAAATAATTTATCCTCGAATTATAAATATTTCTTATTCATTACTGTGTGCCGTGGTACGAACTTTAAGGTATGTTATTATTTCATTATTTTCATTTATTATTGGTTTCTTTGTATGGTGTTGCATAAATTTAAGGTGCTTTATTGGTATACATGGTTGGTAGAGACTGTTTATCAATTCATTCCCTTCTTATAACGCCATAAGGGGGAGCATATTAAGTAAATGTGATGGTGGGGGTACGAGGTGTCTCCTGTTTGCGAGCATACCGAAAATTTCTTTCAAAGATAGTACACACAAAATTTTTCCTCTCTTCATCCATACTACTTACCTATAAAAATTGCGCTCATAGTTACAATCTCGATTTACATTTAAGTTGATTTTTATTCACATGTGTAGTTTTCAATTATTTCTTTTTAAACTCACTTTTTTGTTCATCACCCATAAACACGTGAATTACATTGGCGGAAATTGATACAGCTCATCAATTACTATATCAGTAAGTATATGTTACTATAGAATATTTTAATCTTTTTTAAACGATAAAGTAACATCTTATTTTTAAACATTATTGTTGTTGAAATATTTGCTTATTAAACGAAAAAATTCTTTTATTTTTCTTATAAGCTAAAATAGTAAAATATTTTAGTTTCTATAGAGTTATTAAAATTAATTTTATTAGAAGTAAATAACAAAAAATAAGACTATATTCATATTTAAATTCAATATTTATTCATATTTATATTCAATATTTAAAAAATTAATCTTATTTTTGTGAAATTTATAACATCAAAATTTAAAAAAAGAAACTATTCTAATTTTTAATTGAATAATTATTTGATTCTTCAAAGTTTTTAAAATAGATATAATTACAGGTAATTAAAAACGACTTGTAGATAAACGTTCTGCAAGAAGTCATGAATCCATCAAAAGGAAGGAAGACACCACGTCTATGTGGTTATTCAACTCGACATTTACGCCGAATTATTAAAAACAAATTAAAAAATGACTACGAAGTTTCCAGTCAGTCGAGTTCTACTGATGAATCAGAAAATGAGGGAAGTAATTTCGTAACACAAATGGAAGAAACAGACACTGCATACAGTGTTAATATGGACGTTGACACGTAAGCTTTTTTGAAAATTTTGTTTGTTTCATTTTTTCCAAAAATAGAAATTTCATTGGTTTACGTTATTTTTCAAATTATAATTATACAATAATATTATTTTTTATTATCCTGAAAATTACCGAAGTATCAATATTACATTCAATTGAAACATCTCTCGAAAAAATTCGAAAATTTATATCAATTAATTGAAATTGTTTTTTTTACAATTGGTGTTACATTCGAGTGAAATTAATTATTGAAAATAAATTAAATTTTTCAAGTTTGTGTAATATTCGAATAGAAAATTACTCAAAAAATTTAATTATAATTAATAATTTTTAATTAATTGTATTCTCAATTTAATGTTACATTCAAGTTAGAAATCGCTTAGAAAAATTTATTATTGCATAATTTCATGTTTATTATTAAATAATTATTAAAATAAAGTTATTAATAACTTACTTTTTATAATTTTAAATTTTTTTAATTATAATAATATTTTAATTTATTCTAAGAATAATGTTTTACAATAAAAATTTATTTTTAAATTAATTTCCTTTAAAAGTTTACATAAGAATTTAATATTAACAGGGTTGCCACAGGTCATAGAAGTCAGGGAATTGAGGGAAAAGTCAGGGATTTTTAGTAAAAGTACTGGAAAAAAATGAATTTTAAAAATTCATGAAAAAACTCTAAATTTGGATGTTTTTTTTGTTTGCCTCGTTAACTATAAAAATAACCACGAATTGTAATACAAAACCTTGAATTTTTTCTATTTCTGACAATAATTTCTTTTTAAATAACTTAATTTTTAAACAACTATAATAAAATTATGACTTGTAAATTATGTAATTAATAATTATTACAATTTTCATAAATACTAGATTGATAAAAGAATTTTAGTAAAAATACTAAAAAAATTTATTTTGGAAAAATTACAAATAATTACAGAAATTCAATTATTTTCAAAAGTAATAAAATTTTTCGCAGAAGATCAATTATATTCGAAAATTAAAAAAATTCTGGTCATTTCAATTATATATTTAAAAATAAAAAAATTCTCAAAAATTCCATTATGTTCAAAATTTTTTTAAAAATTCTCGTCAAATTTTCAATAATTTTTATAAATAAAAATAATACAATTATTTTTCGAAATTCAATTATTTTTAAAAACTTTAATAAAATTCTTTGAAAAATTTTGCAGGAATTAAATTATTTAATATAAAAAATTTCAAATAATGTTTCGAAAAATATCAATTATTTAAAAAGAATTTTATAAAATTCGTCGCAAGAGTTAAGTTATTGAAAAAAATTTAACGAAGTTCCTTTCAAGAATTCAATTATTTTTAGAATTAGTAAAATTCTTCACCGAAATTCAATTATTTTAGATAAATAATTTAAGAAAAATGTTAATACCATTTTTGGAAATTTTTAAGAATTATTTTCATGAATAATAGGATTTTAATTAATTTTGGATACAATATTTTAATCAAATTTCTTGTAAAATATAATTACGAATTTTATTACAATTTTTTCAAATAATTTGAAATTTAATAATTTAATTTTTTGACAAAATTTACTAGTTTTAAAAATAATTGAATTCTTGCGAAGGATTTTATTAGGATTTTTGTAAATAATTAAATTTTTGTTGAAAAATTTCATGGTTATTTGAATTATAACAAAACATTAAGAATTCTTTATGTTTTGTAATAATATTTTGGGTTTCAAAAAGGTTTGAATTTAAATTATTTTGAAGAATTTTAATTCTTGTGAACAAGTAATAATTAAATACTTATTTAAAAATTTAGTTATTGATGTTTTTGAATAATTTTACAATTAATGAAATTTGTAAATAAATTTAATATAACATTTTTTGAGTATATCTAATCAGAATATTTTTTATGGTCAGGGAAAAAGTAAGAATTTTGTCTGGAAATCAGGGAAAAGTCAGGAAAAAATAAAATTAAATATTTGTGGCAACCTTGATTAATTAGAGCATAAATTTGTAGAAGTAATTGAATTTTGAAAATGTTAGAAAATTAAAATGTATGAAAATTGAATTTAAATGATAAAAATAATTTCTAAGAAATTAAAGTAGAAATATTTTATTAAATAAAATAATAGGTAATCTTATACCTAAGTTATATTTCATTATTAAAAAAATTAACAAATCACTGAGTCATAAATTTAAAAATAATAATATTCATATAAGCTTTTTCGTTTCAATTTTTTTAAAATCTTAATTCATACTAAAAAATAATAAGTAAATATTTTTTAAAAATGTAGTTTCTTAGTATTTTTGAATAATTTTACAACTCAGAAAATTCGTAAACAACTATAATAGTAGTATAAAAAAAGTTTAACATTTTTAGTGTTTAGTTTTTTGCAAGTTGTTTATTATTAATGTTTAAAGAATACAGAAAAAATTAGGTAAAATAATTTTTAAAGCTATAAACTGGTAAAGTGGGGAGGCTGAAAAAAAGTACAAACTAGTTTACAGTGTGAAGACTTTTGTTATGCTCTAAAACAAAAAACCTAAAGAAATTCTTGGTTATTAAAGAAGAATTCTGCAAAATTTGAAGTAAATCGATTACGTAGATTTTGAGTTATCGTGTCAACCAGAATTTTTTTCATACACAAAATTCAACAGTTTATAACTGTTGTACAATCACATAAGGATCCTAGAAGAGAAACGTTTTTAAACATCAGTTTATAACTTTTTAAATTTTTTATTATTTTTAGGGACAACATGGAGGGCTAAAATTTTGCATACTGGTGTGTTTTAACGGGAATATTACAGGAAAAATATAGAGAACTTGCTATGTAATAATGACTATAGCGTTGTCAAAGAAAAACTAAAAAATTTTTGAAAAAAATTTTTTTTCTTCTAATTTTTACATTATTGGATCTAATTAACTGAAAATGGGTTTATTGTTATATTTTTACAGTCTGATCGCAAAAAAATTAAATTTTTTTTTCTAATTTCCACATTATTGGATCTGTTAACTAAAAATGGGTTTATTAGTATATTTTTTACAATCTAATCACAAAAAAAATATTAAAAAATTTTAAATAAAATTAAAAAAATTGGACAAGTGCGAGTTGAACTCGCATTGCAATGGCGGGTTCCGTACACAAATATTAAAACAATACTTGCAACATTCACCGGTTAATGGTAGAATTAAAATAAACAATTAAAAAAATATATTAAAATCATTTGATAAAAGAAAATACTTAAAAAAATTAAAGTATTGTTTACCATATTAGATATACAATACTATAATTTTTTGTAATTATTTTTTTTATCAAATGATTTTAATATATTTTTTTAATTGTTTATTTTAATTCTACCATTTACCGATGAATGTTGCAAGTATTGTTTTAATATTTGTGTACGGAACCCACCATTGCAGTGCGAGTTCAACTCGCACTTGTCCAATTTTTTTTCTAATTGTTTTTCTGTGCTCTCTAGACATTAATAAACAACTTGCAAGAAAATTAATATTAAAAGTATTAAACTTTCCTTTTTATCTAAATTAAAAAAAAATAACAGAAATAATTATTACTAAGCATCTGGCTAAAATTAAAACATTTAATTTCTGAATTCTGATTCATGTTCGCACCAGAATTTTAAGTCATGTTATTTAATGTGATATATTTTTCCATAATAAAATATATGGGATACGTGAATATCATATCTTTAATGGGTTAATACACATAGTCATAGTAAGTTTTTCAGTGTGAAATATGATACATAATATGCGCGCAAAGTTTGCTCGTATATGTAATAATTTCTGAAGTGGACCCTACATTTCTTTTGGTCCGTGAATTTTTCTTATTATCCCGTGCAGAAATTTCCACCCTTGCTCCCGATTTCCGACCTGGCCCCGGTCGGATTTTCTGGTCTGGCCCATGGGCAGTAAATTTTAATGGCCCCAGTCGTGGCCAGGCCGGGTTGCCCCAAGAAAAAGAGAAGTAAAAATAAACTTTGTTTATTTTCAACACTACTAAATTAATTACTAAAAGCATTTTAATTTTTGACATTTTAAACAATGTAGAAAGATTATTTGAAAATAATTAAAACAAAAGAAAAAAAAGATTAGTTAAAATAAACTTGATCCATTGTTATTATTGTTAAATAAATTATTCAAAACATTCCAATTTTTAATACCTTTTAAATAATTAAAAGGATATTTAAAATAATAAGAATAGAATCCTCCTATTGATAAAAACGGTCGTCAGATTGGAGGTTATGTCATCCAAATCATTTTTTGTTGAAAAAAATAGTAATTTTTATTCAAAATATGGGCAATTCCACGTGAGATTTTAGTCGACCTCTTAAAATCGGTTAAAAATATTTTTTTATTGTGTTCTCAAGTAGCACGTAACATTACTCGAATGTTGCAGCAATGTAACAATGTAATGTAATGTAATGTTTACAGTGTAATATTGCAGTAACATCGCAGTAATATTAAAATGTCTGCCCTAAGTTAGTATTAGAGTCAAAATACGTGAAGTGTACCAACACAAAATAAACAATGTTCTCAACGGTTTAGAAAGTTCTTTGAAATTCTATTGGAAAAAGAATTTCATAAAGATTCAATACCCGTTTCCAAATTTCATGAGCCGCAATTAGGAAAAATGTAGCTACATTTTGTATGGCGGGCGGTACGTTTTTTTACCGCGCGGCACGTTAACTGACAGCGCATCCACAGTGTCACAGTGCTTTTACAATTTACTGTTCAAAATTGTCTACAGACTACAATTTTTAACCGAGTTGAGTGTTCTTTGTTTTAAATTAAAGGGAAATAAATTCTTAAGACATCTCTCAAGGCTAATTTTTCAGTTTTTAATTGTTTATAATTTTTTATTTAATCAAAGTTAACAAATTAATACAATTTAAAAAAAATGTTATTACTTCTTTCCTGATTGCGGCTCGCAAAAATTGGAAATGGGTATTGAATCTTTATAAAATTCTCTTTCCAATAGAATTTGAACGAACTTTCTAAAACGTTGAGAACATTGTTTATTTTGCAATTAAACAATTAATTTTGCAATAACATTTAGTAATTTTTTAAAATAAGTTTTTTTATTTTTTCAAATAAATCTATAATATTTAAGGTTTACAAAAATGCAACGTTCATTAAAACCCATTGATTCTATCACGAGATATGAATTTTTTTAATTAAGCATTGTAAAAAACTTTATTTGTTTATAACTCAGAGAAATTGTAATTTTTTAAAAAATCCCTAGAACAGTTTAATAAACTCATAATGAAGCTTGCATTTTATGTGTTTTCAATACAATTCAGTAAATTTCAAATTTGCTGGTACACTTCACGTATTTTGACTCATGACAGATAACTTTACAGTAACATTACATGGTAATGTTACTGCAATGTCACTGTAATGTTACAGTAACGTCACTATAACATTACTGCAATGTCACTGTAATTTTACAGTAACATCACTATAACATCACAGTAATGTTACAGTAATGTTACAAAGAAAGTTTATAAAATTACTGTAATATGAAATTTTGCGAACTTTATTTTATTTTATTAACTTTCTTTACAACATTACTGTAACATTACAGTGACATTGCAGTAACACTACTGTAACATTGCATGTATAACCTTGGGGCGGAGATTTTAATATTACTTCAATGTTACACTGTAATGTTACTAACATTACATGTAACATTGCTGCAACATTCGAGTAATGATACGTGCTACTTGGGTCTTGAAAAAAACAGATACGTATTTTTTTATTTTTGTTTAATTGTCAAATTTTCGAGTTATGAATTTTCGAAATTTTGGACCTTTAATTGTAGAATTATATTCAGTAGCTTATAAGTCCAAAAATATTGAGTTTAGAAAAAAGTTCTTAAAGAATGAAAGTTAATAAAAAATTTTTTGTTTACATTTCTTAAAAGTCGAAAGAAAAGTAAAACTTTAATTCTTTGACAAATTTTTCCTAAACTTAATATTTTCGGACTTATAAGCTACTGAATATAGGTCTACAATTAAAAGTCAAAAATTTCGAAAATTCATAACTCGAAAATTTGGACAATTAAAAAAAAATACGTATCTGTTTTCTTACGATACAGAATAGAAAAAAAATATTTTTTGACGATTTTAAGAGGTCGACTTAAATCTCACGTGGAATTGCCCATATATTATTAAAAAATTTTACCAATACCCACTCTAACTTATTAGGCGGATGACTACTATATGGTTTACCCTATCCACAAAAATTTTAATAGTTGTCAAATCGGGAAAAATTCCATGGCCCCGGTTGGGTCCCCAGCAGGGAACCAGATCTGGCCCCGGTCGGTTTTATTGTTTCATCCAGGCCGGGGGCAGGTCAGATTTCCTTAAGTGGCCCCGGTCTGGCCCTGGCCAGGGCCAGGTCAAAATTTCTGCACGGGTTATTATATGTTCCTTATTATTATATGTTTCGATATCTTATGTTAGTATAATAAAAATCTGTAAATAGATTTCCGATATTCGATTATTTACAATAGTTATTGGCACACTTTTTCTCCCAAAAGACGTTGTGACTTTCTGGTTTTCGCCATGCACTTTCACTAGACCAAGGCATATTTGCAATTAAGTAATAATGGATTAATATTAACTTTATATAAAATGTTTATACATACCTTCAGAAAAAAAAATTTTAATTTCAAGGGTAATTTAAAAACACAAATTTGTTTTGTTTTACTACACTTTCAAATTTTTTAAAACCACCAACAGTGCAACGAGTGGCCGTTGAAAAAAGGGGACTTTGTGATGATGATTTTTATTGCGCCCCTTCATCTTGGTGAAAATATGTAAGAAATATATAATTGTTTAAACAATAATTCTTAAAATAATTGAAATTATACAAAACAACTTTGGAGTTACATTTTTATACGTAAATGCTATAAAATTATTAATATGGTATATAAAAACCTCCTAACGGAAGGGCGCAAAATAGGTGATTGCTACGATAGCGAGATGAAGGAACCTCGCACACACGATTAAACGCTCACTTTAGTTAAAAATTAAACTATATGTGACGTTCTACGACAAAACGTGCCTTAGTTCCCGAATATGAATTCTACGGGATACGTTTTTAAAAACTGAGCCTTTCTGATTAGTGGAGGCTTTCAATTGCAATTCAGCCCCAACACGCATTACACATTGATATTCATTCGTGTAGCGCGAAGTATGCGAATCATACGTATATAATCAATGTAGTAGTAGTAGTGGAAAGTGGAGGGGCAGCTTTTCTGATAAATGGGAGTAAACACACATATCAAGTTCAAATTATGTTTTAACATTAATAATAAAATAATCTAAAAGTAAAAAGTATGTTTGACTTTTGCACGTGAAAGAGGAAAAAATTGTTAATAAAAGTTATAGAGCTCGAAAATACCTTTAAAATGATGGGTAATATGTTAAAATTGGTCCATTTGTTTACTTGCAAATGAATTTAAACCACTAAAAATAGCACTTTCTAATTTGTTTAATAACTTGAACAAAAGTTAACAAACTCTTTTGATATTCTCCGAAAATGTACCTATCAAGACCCTCAAGATGTGTGCCAAATTTGAATCCGATTCGATAAATTGTTTATCAGAAATTCCATTTGTTAACTTAAAACATGATTTTTTAAAATAGAATTTCTACATTTTTGGCTGGATGAAAATTAATTTTTATTGTTGGGTTCTCTTCATGAAATGCCAATCTATCAATCACAATCTGTAGCAAATTGAATTTTTACAAAAAAACTGGTTTTTGGAGGGGGGGAATTTGTGGCTTATAAACAAATTATCACTACATAAACAATTTTTATTTTAACAATTTGGCATAAACGCCATTTGGTTATTTATTCTTTCATGCAAATTTTGCAAAAAAAATTTTGATCTAGGTCAAAAAGGGGGGGGGAGATAAATTTTTTTTTTTCAAAAAGTTCCTGAGCCTTTAATTATTATTAATATTTTTAATTTTTTTATTATATTTTTTTAGTTGATTAGCCATACTAATTATAAAAAAATCAATCTAAACATCTATGCACTTCTTGTTCGTAAAAAATTTTTTCAAAAGTATGCAACGTTTGAATGCAACGTTTGAGCAGCCTAGCTGCTTTAGGCTGCATAGTGGGGGACATCATCAGTCGCTCGCGCTGAAGTTGAATTCAAACTTTCAAATTCGTAAAAGTTGTCATAACATTCAAACAAATTGATGAATTTTGATCTTTTTTTTTTAAACTGGGCTAAAATTTTCTCAGGAATTCGAATTTTCTATTTGTTATTTGAAAAATTTATAAACAATGTCCGTATGTCACAGAATCTTTGTTCGCGAATCACTTAAAAACGACTAAACCGTATGAAACCAAATTTTGCAGAATATTTGACCTTTGGTCAAGGAAGGTTTATAAATTTACAGATTAGAAAAATATTTATTAGAAACTGGTGATATTCTATTTTTTCTAAAAATCAGAAATTTTTAAATTTTACATTTTTTAAAAAATGCTTTCAAACTTTGTATAATTGAGTATAACATGTAATTTAGTTACATTCTATAATAGATTTGCCAAAAAAATATCCTATAACTAAGATATAAATATAAACATGATTTGGGGCGCATGAAAAGACCCTTAACCACACTTGTTAGAAATGTTATTTAATAGAATTTTATTACCTAGAATGTCATTTTAGTAGAATGTATAATTGTTAGAATGATAGCTTGACTGAAAGAAAAGTAGAAAGAATTTTAATTTAGTAGAATATTCATTCGTCCGAATTATAATCTGTCAGAAAGTCAATTTGATCGAATTTTAATTTTCCAGAAATCTAATTTATCCGAATATCAATTTATGCGAATCGTTTTTTCGTAGAATCGTAATTTTACAGAAGCGAAATTAAATAGAATCTGAATATTGCCGAAAATCTTTTTGATAGAAATCTACTTTATCAGAATGTACATGTGTTCGAATATTAATTTACTAGAAATTCAACTTATCCTATTATCAATTTGATAGAATTATTTCGGCGCTAATTTTAAAATTAAACAATTACAATTTTTTTGATAATTTCTGATTAGTTAATGTTAAAAATTCGCGCCGAAATAATTCTATCAAATTGATAATCGGATTCGGCAATATTCAGATTCTAATTAATTACTCTTCTGTAAAATTACGATTGTACGAAAAAACGATTCACATAAATTGATATTCGGATAAATTAGATTTCTGGAAAATTAAAATTCGATCAAATTGACTTTCTGACAGATTATAATTCGGACGAATAAATATTCTACTAAATTAAAATTCTTTCTACTTTTCTTTCAGTCAAGCTATCATTCTAACAATTATACATTCTACTAAAATGACATTCTAGGTAATAAAATTCTATTAAATAACATTTCTAACAAGTGTGGTTATTTTCATGCGCTCCCATGATTTTTAAAAAATTAAAAAAATCACAAATATCCCAATTTTATATTTTTTAATGAATTCCTTTTAAATGATCTATAATTGATTGTTACATGTTATTTGGTCAAATTTTAGCATAATTTTTTCAAAAATTGTGTCCTATAAATAAGATGTAAAGATAAAAATGTTTTCAAAAATTCGAAATATTTAAAATTTTACATTTTTTAATGAATTGCTTTTAAACGCTCTATAAGTGAGTATTATTACATGTTATTCAGCCACATGTTAGAATAATTTTGCAAAAATACTATTCCATATTTCAGATGTAAGTATAAAAATGTTTTTGAAACATTAAAAAAAAACGAAAAAATTATCTATTTATAAGAGACAATTTTTAGAAAAATTATGCATTTTGGTTATAGGACATTATTTTTGGCAAAACAATTTTTACATTTTGATATATTGCAGTAAATTAATCAGTTATGACTTTTGTGACATATATATGAGCGATTCCATGTCAAGTGATTGAGGTGGAGAAAAATTTTTCTCCAATCGTAGCAAAACTTTGGGGTTTCGTAGTACTAATAGATAGTAATTTTTGTGAAAATATTTTTTTACCTAGTCCAATATTTTCCGCGGGGGAGGGGATTAAGTTTTTGTGTTTTTCAGTACAATGCTTATTTCGATAATTTTTTTACTCTTAAACTATTAAACATACAAATTTGACAAAGTACATTTTGGAAAGGTTTTTTCATGCTCTTTCGATTAGAAAAAACATTTTGGAAAAAAAAGTTTTTGACCCAAAAAAATCAAAATTAAAAATAAATTTTAATTTTTGGGATGGAAGGGTACAATTTTTTTTAAACGAAAGCTGGGGTTTTTTCCTAAAAGGACATATAAATAAATAAATAAATATATATATATATATATATATATATATATATATATATATATATATATATATATATATATATAAAAGTGGGACTAGAATGTTTAAAACATTAAAAAAATTAATTTTCTCCAAAACGGAGCTAAAAACCGGGTTTTGAGCGCTTCGGTGAGTAGATACCTCTTTTTTCAATGTTTAAACATTCTACTCCCACTTTTTCATATAATTATGTCCTTTTAGGAAAAAATCTCAGCTTTCGTTTACAAAAAATAAAAAAAATCGTATCTTTCCCTCCCAAAAATTACAATTTACTCCTAACTTTGATTTTTTTTTGTCAAAAATTTTTTTTTCAAAATGCATATTTTCAATCGAAAGAGCATGAAAAATCCCTTCCAAAATGTACTTTGCCAAATTTTTATTTTCAATAGTTTGAGTAAAAAATTATCGAAATAAACATTACATCGTAAGACCCCTTGATCACTTGACGTGGAATGGCTCATATAAACAATAAATTTACAGTTTTTAAATATATTAATTAGAACAGGAGATATTCAATTTTTTCAAAAAATTTAAAAAATGGAAAATTTCTAAATTGTTTATTTTTTAATATATATCTTTTAAACTTTTGACTTTAAAATAATGGAAATTAGAATATTTTGTTTATCCAATTAATCAAAAAAATTTCAATTTCAAAACCTCTAAAATATTTAAAATGGTAAATTATAAATTGACTTACTTACAATATTAAAAAATATTAATTCTTATTGAAAATGGAGATTTTTTATGATAAAATTCATACTACAGAAATTCAAGAATACCTGTGAAACGATACTTGCATTATGCTACTAGAGAAAAACTTAGATAGTAAAAAGTTTTGTTATTTTAATTCTGGGTTTAACTATTATGGATGTTTTGAGCATTGTAAAGCATTGTAAACTAGAAAAAACGTGAAACATGCAGGAATTTCATTTAATCGGGAAAAATGATGAATTCAGCTTGCAATATAGGTCTTATTTTAGATTTAAGCAATTATGATACAATTAGTTTGAATTTGACTTTACTATAACTCCAAAAACTGGTGGAAATTTTGGATTAACTTATATTACTATAATTGAATTTCTACAAATAATTGACAAACATTGTTTTCTGCATTTTAATTAATAAAACATAAATTATTTGATGATAAAAAGTCAATCACTGTTATAAAATAGTAATATTTTTATTATGAAATAGTTAATGGTAGCTAATTATTATTTCTCCAGTCAAATTAAATTCCCCACTATTTCCTATTTTTAGAAACTGGTATACCACTATTAAACGTATCTGTATAAACTAAAACCGGGTACGACAGCTAGTATTATTAAAATACTGATAAGAATTCCAATCAAAATTCCAATTTCTTACGGAATCCCGATTTTATAGGAATTTTAAGAATCCAGATCAAAATTAATTCTAATCAAAATTTAGATCGAAAGTCCAACAAAATTCTTTTAGGAATTCCAATAAAAATTCCGATTTCTGACGGGATTCTGATCCCATCGCATTTTTCAGAATCCAGATCGAAATTCTGCCAAAATTCTTATAGGAATTCCAATTAAAATTCCAATCGGAATTCCGACAGTATTCGTTAAAGAATTCCAATCGAAATTCCGATTTCTGACAAAATTCCGATCTCATCGGAATTTTCAGAAGCCAGATCAGAATTCTGACTGAATTCTTTTAGGAATTCTAATCTAAATTTCAAATTGACACCTAGTGCAGACAGTCTAGGTGTCAGGATGCCAAGTCTCTTTAAAAAGTGTCAGGATGTGATAACTTATTTAGTTTAGTTTTGTGTCGACACGAAACTAAATTTAGTTTGTTAATTTAGTTACGTCGCGACTCAGAAATTGAGACGAAACTAAACTTTAATTCTAATTTTAATCGAAAAACGTTTAAAATTATTTCTTTTGTCCTCAAAATTAACTTATTTCAATGTGAGAAATCTCTTAGTTCGGTAAAGAAAATCAAATTTAGTAAAATAATGTTGCATGCATAGCGCCCTCATGAGTTGTGCATTTTAGAAGATTTTTCTGTTGTTCTTTGGCATTAAAAATTACATATAATAGGAGGAAATTTGTTACTAAGCTATAATGAAACTTAACATTATTATCCACAAGTTAGGGTTTTTTTTAAAAATATTTTATTGTGAGAGAAAATATAACCTAGAAAATATTCATAATTTTTCATTTTCTCAGTAACTGTTTCTAAATAAAACAAGTTGTTCATTTTATGACCATTTCGCTTCCTCAAAATATTATAAACCAATTGCCTTATTTAATTTTAATATGTTAAGGTAATATTTCAAAAAACGCAAAATTTGAATTTTGTGTGAAAATGATAAATATTGATTAATTTTATAAATTTTGATGAAATGTGCACTTTGTATATATCAATCGATTCGTTTTCTTGTCAGGAATGTAATTTTGAGAATAATTTATGAAAATATTAAGAAATAAAAAAGTTATTTCAAAAAATGCAAAAAATTTTTTTTTTAAATTTTGAAAAAATTGTATAAAAAAAAATTTTGTGGATAAATTTGAAAATCCTTGTGTCAGATTTTAGGTATTAATGACTGCAATAAACCTGCAAAATTTTAGGGCAATCCGTTAAAATTTGTTTGAGATAATTTGTACACAATTTTTTTGTGACATACACACACAAACATACACACACATACACACATACATCTGGACATTTGCTCAGAATTTAATATACATATATCCTAGATGAAAATGAGTCCATATAACCATGTTTTGAAAAATTGAAAATCGTCACGAATGCAAAGCTTCCTTATGAGAAAGCAAAATGGATACATAAATGATTGCATTATCTCTTAAAATTCAAAAATAATAAATAACTATGTGAAATAATATTTCTACAGATTTTCTTTTACCCGAATCCAGTTAAATGTTTGTTCACTAAATAACCATTTAATTAGCTATAGTTGTAAAATATATTTGTTCTGAAATAAATTTTGAAAATTATTTCTATTTTTCAGAATTGATAATTCAGAGCTCAATTTTGAACAATCAGATAGTTATGAAGAAGGAATTTTGGATTCTTGTAGTTGTGATGAAAGTTCCAGTTCTGATGAATCCTCGGGAGAGAAAAGTTCCTTTTTCGATGAATTCTCTGAGCACAAGGATAGAAATGATTTTATTAATGATAATCATGATGACAATGACGATTTTATTGAAGACGAATATAGTGTAGGAAATATATTTCAAAGAAAATTACGCCAGTGGGCTTTACTTTTTCACATAAGTCTCGTTGCATTAACTGCACTACTCCTATTGTTGAAATCAGTTATAAACTTTCCTTTACCTTTGGACGCTCGAACGTTAATGGGAACTGTAAGAAAAGTGAAAATCTCTCAAATGGATGAAGGAGAGTATCACCATTTTGGATTGGAAAGAGCCGTCAGAGGTATTCTAAAAGAGTTTAGCAATCAACGTAAGCCAATAACTGAAGTTAAGTTAATATTTAACATTGATGGCTTACCAATTTCAAGGTCTGGTAGTGAAGGCTTATGGTTGATTTTATGTTCCGAAATAAACGGAGATGCAGTATATCCAGTTGGGGCATTTTATGGAAAAAAGAAACCAAATAATGCAAATGAATTTTTAAAGGAATTCGTTGATGAATTAACTGTCTTATGCAATACTGGTTTAGAAGGTCTTCAAATCTCATGTGCTGCTCTTGTTTGTGACGCTCCTGCAAAATCGTTCGTCTTGAATTTGAAAGG
>CM065483.1:44359238-44396082 GCA_032873175.1 Leptopilina drosophilae
TAAAAAGCCTTTTTGCATAACAAAAAGTATAATTTAAAGTATTAACAATTAATATTTTAAGTTTTTTATATTATGTTAGGCTGTAGAAGGTGTCATAAACGATGCTTTTATTTTGAGGAGCTTCGCGGTTGCAGGTCTGGGAACATATTTTTGAACAATATACAAAAAGAATAAGAGAGAAATATCTATCCGTTTACTTAGAATCCCTGTAACTGATTTAGAAAACAGTGGTTTAAGAAAAACACAGTTAAAGTTTAAGTACGAGTTTTTCAGATTTATTGTTAAATGCTTTTTGTGAGAGCTTACCAAATTCTAATTTACTATCCTAAGTCAATAATGTAAGTAAATTTCCTAAAATTTGAAATTGTATATCATTTAACATAGAATATTATAAGCTTTCAAATGGTACATTTGTTAAGTTTCTGGCATTAGTTTTTACAGGAATGTCATGATTTAAAGATTAGTATGTCTTAGGGCCATGCGCATGGAACCATACCGACGCGACGGTAGTGTGATGTACATTTACATTTATTTTAGTACGTACATTTTGATAGCAGCTAAATTTCGTCATAAAATTTTAAACCTGCATTCTAGAGATATTAAGGTCATGTTATTCAGTGTGACGTTTTTCCATAGTAAAGTATATGGGGCACGTGACCACTGAATAACATAACCTTAAGGATTTCAAAAAGCAACAAAAATTTTTTTTCTCATGAGCAATCCTCCTTAAACCTTCTAAAACCGTTTTAAGTACGTTTTCATTTTGTTTGTAAGATCCCTATGGTCACTAAGACATGGGACATCTTTAGAATAGTCTTAGGTCATCCTTAAGATGTCTATATCCGTTCAAAAGATTTCTAATATTTTAGATACATCTTTTGGGCATGGTGTGACTTTTGTTGGTACCTTTCGAATGAACATGAAAGTACTAAGCTGAAGACATCCCAGTGCTCACAGGGATGTTTTATCTGACAAAAAATACAGTAGGATCTGTAAGGGTAATTTTCAAAGATTTTAATTAAAATAATTTAAACCATTAATTTCATCTAAATACCCAAACTATAATAAATAATCAATCACCAAAAATTCCAAATTAAATAATCTCAATAGGGGGGAAAAGCTGAGAAACAAATCTGATGCCGATTTTCCAATTGTGAATTGTAAAATTGACGAACTCACAAACCTTTTTCTCGCGTCTCTTTTTGAAAATCAAATTCCAACGGTTGACCAAACAACAAACTACCAAACTTCACCGAATAATAAACTCAATAAATAATTAAAAACACTATGAAATAGTATAGAAAATAAATTAAATTTATTCAAACTTTCAAAATAAAATAAATTTAAAATAACAAAACTTAAAAATAATTAATAAAATGAAAAATAAATAATGATTTCTCCAAGGGGAAATAATCAGCAAAAACGGTTCTCTCTACAAAACGCGACCTGAAAATTAGAGAGCTACCACTTGATTGAATACGAAAAGCGATGAAAATTCCAGGAACACTGCTTGTCTTTCCTAGAAAATATCTTCATCCTTATAAGATTTATCAAAAATTGCTACCTTCTTTTTCTTGACAATTGCAATACACCTATTAAGAAAAAGGGTAAGAACGGTCTTGACCAATGCGTCGTCTTCCCATCAATCAGTCATGCGCGTTATCATTTTTAATTTGACTTGACGAGAGACGGACACAAGGCGCTGAACGAAAAACGAACTATAGCCAAAAGAGACAAAAGGCGACAGAGCTATGCGAAAAAAGAGACGAGAAATTACCTCACTGCAGCAAACATTTGGAAAGACAGTATAACAGACTTGACAAAAATCAAGTAACGATTTACATAGTTACAGATTTTTCAATAGTGCAGTCATTAGTGAGTTCAGTAGACAAGGGGTTTCAGGAGGCAAAGCGAAAGGGAATCTGTGACGTCAAATACAGTGCCGTCGCTCATTTGATTATTTAATATCATTTAGTAGTGCGCAATATTTAGTAGTGGGGGACCCTTAATTTTCTCGACACGGACCTGAATGACAACGACTACTGCACTATTGAAAGATCCTACTGTATTGGAAATCATAACAATCATCATAATTGGAAAATTTTGGGAGCTTAACTTTAACTCATTTGTCGTATTGTATAAGAAGTAATCTAATAAATAATTTTGTTGGTATTTGTATATTCTTTTTTATTTAATCCAATTTTTTAATAATATTCAAGTGTAGGTACTTAACTGTAAATTACTTCAACAGTTTTCTATCTTTGTTAGAAAGAATTTTTCGGTTAAGGTTTGTAGAGTTAGTTTGATAAGACCACTTAGTTTCACGGGAAATTATTCTTTCCTTATAGTCAATGGATGCCCGAGCGTAGCTGCTATTGTAGTACGCCACGACTCAATTGATAGACAAGCAGATTTTCAAGATAGAAAATCAAAACTGATTTTGTTTTCTAAATAAACATATATATTTACTATTTTTTAAGAAAAACTGAAATAAATAATAAAGAAAAATGTTTAAATTAAGAACAAAACAAATCACTGAAGAAGTGAAAATTGATTTTATGGAACCTAATCAACTCACCAAGTCATATATTTACTTCTTAAACGGAATCAACTACGATTTTTTGATTTAAAAATTTTTATACAGATATTTTTAAAAAATATCATTTTGCAGAAATTTTGGTATATTTTAGTTAAACTTGAACGTGCTTCGAAACCACTTACCAAAAACCAAAAACCAAAAATTATTTTGAAGATGAGATATCATCCTGTAACCATGATGAGAAATATTTATACTGTTCGTTAGCTTTTAAAACATCATTTTTAGAAAAACGCGTTTAAAGTTTTATGTGCAAATATTGAAATAGAATTCTATATAACTCTAGTCCATGATCCCCTATGCAGTAACTATTGTGATTTATAAAAATAACTTGTCAGCAAATTTCAGAATTTTTAGACGCCAAACTCATAAAACATTAATTTATTCTTTAAATGTTTAATATTATTCGCAAAAGTTGACAGAACATTGCATTTCATGAAAGGTTCAAATTTTAGTTTAATTTAATAATTTTCACACATTAATTTTGTTAATGTTTAGATTTATTATCTATATAATGAATAAGTCACTACAAATCTACCTTGTTGGCACATATAAAAATTCCTAAAACATTACAAAAACGTTTCCAGATTTTATGTTCAAAAGTGTGAACTTAGTATATAAAAATTAATGGTTTAATCGATATTAATATTAAGTCAGTAATACAGAACATGATTGTTGAGGCATCCTTTCGCATAAAAAATTTAGAGATACGGAATTTAGACAGACATATAAAACGCACATTTACAATCGTCGACTTAAACTATGTTCGCAAAAGAGACGAATATACATGAGTAGTAGTAACAATGCTTACTGGCACTTAATGTTAATAATATCGAACACATTCTATGCTTGAGGGAAAAACAAATTCTTGGTTTTTAAGAATACTTGTTTATTCTATCTAACATTACTGAGGCATCTATTTACACAGAAAGATAGAGTGATATGAAATCTTAACAGTAGAATGATATGAATATTGAATAGATGAATAAATCGTGACAAGTGGCTAAAACTACGTAAAATTTTACATTAAATACAAACGACTGGATTACGTAATCGCAAATGGTATTTTAGACGTTTTAAAAAACAATGAATTTTATTTTACTAAGGAACCTTTTGAACTGTAACGAAATTTGTGAGAAATCATAGTCACTTCGAAAACTTGAAACGCGTAGCTTAAGCTTCAAAATTGTGTTAAGAATCTTAAGGTACAGTTCATTTAAAATTATGTTAAACGTTAGATACGTACTAATGTGTGTATCGTACTAATGTCACAATCGTATATTGCTAGATATATTAAAAAGTATCATCATCGACTTCAAATTACAATAATAGTTAGTTGCTTTTGAAGAAATATATTGATGTATGTCTAGTTACGCACATCATACCAGAAATATGTGATCCTCTTCTTAGACTGTAGATGCAATCCTCAGTAATGAACTTTAAACTCACAGAACTCTTGACAACGTTGTCGTTGATTTCACTGCGATCCTGCAAAAAGAGTAAAATGTTTTCTATGCCAAAAAAATAGAATATCGTTTTCATCATAAAAATTTATAACATATTTTTCCATAAATTTTTAAAATATTAACCGGCGCAGTGAACGCCGGAATTTGGAATGCAAAAAGTAAAGGTGGATGTTTTAAACATTTCATTAATTTCGAATTACAAAAAAGATTTAGAATGATTGTAAGTTATTCCAAAGTAATTTACTAAGGACTTCACAAATTTGTAATTTGTTCAAATAATTTATTACTGTAATATAATATTATAACGTTATATTTAAATCATTAAAAAAGCAAAATTTTTCCAAGAGTTAAATTAAATTTTCAAGACGAAATTTTATTTTAAATAATCTCAAAATCTTTATCTAATATGTTATACATTAGAGCCTCGATAAGTCGAAGAAAACGTCAATTCCCTTCCCTAGAAGCACAAAAGTCTCTGTTACTCGAACTCTGGAACCTCATAGGGGAGACTGGGGCTAAACCACCCTGTAAAAAAAAGTATTGGGATTTACGGGATTCCGCATTGCGAGTGCCTACCTGTCAATGCGGTGTTCACGAAATAGCGCATTGGGTGTCGTGGTGAATGCTGTATTCAAGGGGTCCCAATGCGTTGCAAGTTTTAAGCTTTTAAAAAAAAATAAAATACGTGACAGAAGTAAATAATTAGTGTCAGTGGATCAAAATACGAGTTAAAGGAATGAAAAAATACTAATAGTGAGTGTGAAAATGAAGTTTAAAGAAAATAAGGTAAGATTAACTGTTACATATGAGTCCAATGCGTCATAGGCTTTTTTCAATGCGGCGCATAATCTGTATATAGTTCGCGCAGTGCAGCGGCGCTCTCTTCTTTACCAATAGCGGATTCTTTCTATTCAAATGGTATTTTTGAAAATAATGAAAAATAGTATTAACTAAAAGTTTATAATGTATTTCAATCAATAAAAAAATGTTAAGAACGTTCGACGGTCTCTAAAATTTGTAGGTTATGTGCGACTTACAGTTATCGCCAAAGAAAAACGATGACACTGCCTGTTTGAAATTACGTGAAATTAGTAAAAAACTGTTTTCGAACTAGTGTTTCTCTGCACACAAGCACTTTTTACAAAATCTGACAACGTACATTTGTCAAAAATGTTTTTAATTATCTGAATTCAAAAGATTTTGTTAATTCCTGCAGAAACGCGGTTTCAGAATTGGAAAAACTAAAGTAATATAATGACAGGCGTCAAGACGTGTGTTACAGCCATTTTGCCAGTAGAGGGCAGAAGCAAGCAGGGAGCGAAAAGGCTCAGCTTTTAAAATGATTTGCATTACATTGCGTTTTGATTAGAGGTGTGCAAAATAATTCGAACCGAACTGTTCGAATTTTTTCGCCTAGTTCGAATGTCGAAAATTCGACATTCGAGTTAGCTTAGTTCGAATGTCGGTTTTTCGACATTCGAACTAGCCCAGTTGGGATGTCGAATATTCGACATTCGAGTTACTACAAAATTCGAACCGAACCGAGTTGTGTTCGATTTTAGTACGCTAAAATGTCGAATTCTAAAATTCGACATTTCAGTCGCCCAGTTCGAATGTCGAATATTCGACATTCGAACTAGTCCAGTTCAGATGTCGAATATTCGACATTCGACATTTCGGCGCCCAAAAACCGAACAAACCTCGGTTCGGTTCGAATTTTGCACAGCTCTAGTTTTGATAGATATCTTGGGCCAATATCATATGAATATTTTGTTAAGCAGTGAAGGAGTTAATATTTATAATAAAATTCAAATTTATTTATAAACAAATATATAAGAAATTTAACAAATTTTATACATAAATTTAAATAAAAATTAAATTAAAGGAAGTTTTGAATTGTTTTAGTAAAAGATGTGAAATTAATTGAATTTTGAAAGAATTCTTGAAAAACGAGGATTCTAATTTTTTTTTAGATCAATTAAATAGTTTTAGTGAAAGATGTGAGATTAATTAAATTTTATAACAATTCTTGAAAACTGAGGTTTAAAAAAAATTTAGAACAATTGAATTTTTGAAAGTGTTTAATTCACAAAGTGTAAAAAAATGTTAACTTTCGTCAAATTTTAATAAAATAAGATTTATATTTTCGATAATTTTGTATAAGTTTTTGTGACACTTTGAAATAAAATCAACGAATTTTTCAACATTTTGGTAGGGGAGAATGGGGAGTTATGAAGCACGCTTTGTTTATGAGTTGTAACTTCAAAAAGAAATTTTTATTTCAAATTTTCTCCACTTGAATCTCTAGAGGGTCTTCAAATATGCTTACTGGTTGAATAATTTGCATGAAATAAAATAAAATCGACAATTTTTTTCAGTTGGACTAAAAAGCTGCTTTTTCAAGTTTTTAAAAATCATGGGGAGTTGTGAAGCACTACTAAAAATCGCTAAAAATTATATTTTTTGGTAAATATTCTTTATTGCGATTTTGCATAAATCGTTTTAAATTTCGAGAACCTAATCATTGCTGGGTATTATATGGGTGAACTTATCTTTTTGATTTGTTCGCGAATTTTGTAAGAATTCTGCAAAATGGAGCACACAAAAAAACTTTATAAACGAAAAATTGAACACATTGTCTTGAAAGATATGCAAAATATCTTCTATCGGAATGAATCCAATTACAAAACGAAGATATTAGGTGAAAAAATATTTAGAGTAAGTGACATCTATCAAAACAATTACTATGCGAGATCTATGGCCGTGCTTCACAACTCCCCATGCTTCATAACTCCCCATTCTCCCCTACTTTTAATTGAATAAAACGAAATTGTATTTTAAACCTGATTAAAAACAATTTTTTGGAGTTGTACATATTTGTATTTTCTCATTTTTTTGTTTTTATCGTTATAATTAAAGCGCGCATATCATATGGCAATTTTTTTAACTCTAGTTGTACTGAGCTTAGAAGAAAAAAAGTTTAATGGAAAACGTTAAGAAAAAATTACTTTTATACTTTTTATATTACTTTTATATTATTTTAATTATCTACTTTACATTTTATATTATATTTTTTGTATACAACTACCTGCAAATAAATAGGTAAAAAATTGATTTGAATTTTCTGCACAAAAAATCCAACACGAAAAAGCTCATCCAAATTTTGGATTTTCGTTTTTGAGGTACTCACCTATCAAGCATCATTTTAATAGTAATATAATAATAAATAGTAGATACAAACGTACGCATAAATACTTTTCTATTATGTATAAATATACAGTATGCCAAAACCTCTATATCGAATTATATTTTTAGAAACCTCTATAACTTGAAACCTCTGTAACTCTAAGTGATGAGCGTTCCCCTTCAACTTCGATTTATCAAAGTTGACTACTGTATAACATTTTATTCTGATTCAAATATTATTTTTTTATTTTTCTTCTTACCCAGTTTGTTATTGCAAACTATAAAAGGCTTTGCAATATTTATTATGTAATCTACAATTGAAAAAACGTATGTCCTTTTTGGAAAGTTTATCTGTGAAATGTGTATTAAAGGCAAATTTTCACAAAAACCATTTTCAAAATTTTCTTCGCTTATGGATTGTAAGAACCGTACGCTGTTCAAGATGGCAAGATGTTTGATTTTGGAAGCGAATCTTTCAAAATCCTTTTGGACAGAGGCTGCGGCAACTGCCAATTATCTTAGAATAGAAACATGTGCCTCACAAGGAGTATTAAAGGTCAAATTCTTTACAAACTGGAACAATAAATTGCAGTAATAGGAAGCCTAATATTTTTGTCTGTTGCAACACGAGCCGACACCACGTTTGCAATCAACTTTCTTTGCCAATTCAACAAATGCAATGATTGACATCAATAGATCAAAGTGAAGAAGATCTTATGTTATCTACGAGGATCAACCAATTTAAGTTTTACTTACTAAAAGGGCTCAAATAAATTGTAAAGTTTTGTTGATTCAGATTGGGCCAGCTGCATTCAAGATCGAAGATCCTACACTAAATGTTTTTACCCTTGCGAATGGAGCAGTGAACTGGGAACCAAAGTAGCAACAAACAGTTGCACTTTTTACAATTGAGCTTGAGTACGTGGAACTCACAGAATCAGCAAAAGAAGCTTTTTATTTTACCAAATTTCTTAAGAATATTGGATTCTAGAATCAACATATCGTCTTTACTATAATAATCAAGGAGCTCAGAGCCTAGCGTAAAATCCAATCTATCATTCAAGAACCAAGCATATTCATGTTCGATCACATGAGTTGATAACGGATGTTCTAACGAAATCTTTACCAGGATCGAACTATAACAACTGTTTAGTAAAATTTAAGTTATAACTATTATAAATTGTGTAACGAATCATTTCGTTATGATTTTCCTTTCCGGTTATTTGGGTTAATATTCGTATTTTGAATATTCGCAGTTTGTCGTGGGGATAATTGGATTGGGCCCTGGGCCTTAGTTCGTCTCGCGCAGCGGTTCCAGTGACCAATCGGGGAAGCGTTTTGGAAACGTTTCCCTTATATCTGAAGGAAGAGCGATGCAGGAGAAAAAGCCGGCCGGCGTCGTCGTTGTGATCGTCAGTTACCACTTTAAGTGTGAGTAATGATAAGTGGAAAATTCCCGAAGCCAAATTTATTTATTAACTATTACATTTAATTATTTTTGTAGAGCAAGAAGAGTGATTATTTGTTTATTTAATAAATTCAAGTATTATTATTGTTGTTTTAATTGTTAAATTTGTGTGTGCCGTCAACGTCTTTTGGGTCAAGAGTCAAGTCGTTGGTAAGTCGTTGCAAATTATTACCAGGCCGTCGCCTTTGTCTCGCCGTCGCCACATCATTCGGTTTGGGTCCAAAGCGGAATCTCCACTAAGATTTCATTGGTATTGGTTTTCGAACATTGTGCGCTTGATGCAATTTAGATATATTTTCAATAATATCTGTCACAATTGATTTTCCCCTATATATTACAATTTAATTGAACTTATTAACTTTTAAACTGACCTCTTTATTTCGGCGTCCTTAAGCACATCTACTAGTGTAGACTTTTTTTCTTGTAGACAATATTGTATTTCCGTTGATTGAAAATGTATCTTTAATTTCAGGAAGCTGTCGCTATCTCCTGTAAAGAATGTTAATTTTTAGATATAAAAATATTTATATCTTTAAATTCCTTTAATTTTCCCACGGTTAACCCCAAATGTATGTTTTATTTATTTAAAAAAGTTTAATTCGGAAGTCATATAAATAAAACTCTTAGGGTAACTTAAAGCTAAAAACAGTTGTATTTAATATCAAGATAAACATGAAATAGTTAACATTATATAAATTTTTTCTGTAAAATAGAAAAATGATGAAACCGTAGAAGGGTTAAATAAAGGTTAAAAATCGCACATGGTATTTTTAAAATAGTTCTTAAAAAATCAAAAATTGAATTTACCTGGACATACAGAATTAGCAATATCGTGTACCGCCAAAACTCCTTGAGCATTTCTGTTCAACTCCAGTCGTACAAACGTGATTGATAATTCGTTTAAATTTGGATGAAACATCCCTCTTGGTGTTTTTGAAACACTTGATGGAAAATTGTAATTCGAATGAACTTTTTTAAAAATAAGGAGTATCGACAAAAATTTTTGAAGTATTTCTATCCAATTTAAGTCGCACAAAACATGTTATTCTCGATCCTTTTAGTATCCCCTTCCAGTAACCAATATCCTGCCATGATCCATAAATTATAACTTATTGCAAAAACTTCTCGCTGACCTTTAAGTTCCGTTACGCTGTTCAACATATGTAATACTAATAAATGCACGTAATTCATATTTAACATTTCGTAGTGTGCATGAGTGGAAATATATAAAACTGATCATCAATAGGCAGTACCACTGCTTTTTTATCGATTTCAGAGACTGCAAATATGTCTATTTCTGACAGACCGTTAGATACATACAAATCTAAATCCATAGAGCCACCAGGATAATTAGGAAAGGATGACAAGTCAGAAAATTTTCTCCCTATTATGACAGGCATTCCCTTTTTATTTGCGATATACTCAATCATAATGATACTTCGATCCTTCAAATAACAGCAGTTGTCAGGTTTATTTATTGATATCTTGAAATTAGAAAAGTTTATGAACTTGTATGCATCAGTGCAACCGAATGGTAAATTAGTTTGGTATGATTTTGAAAATTCTGGATACTTTTGTGAATTTGAATCTGCTGTGACACTTTTGCAAATTGTAGCCGTTTCTACGAGCCGACGAAATACTTGTGGCAATATATCTGTTTGTCTGCGAACCATTTTTTTCAGAAATTGCATAAAATTTTCAAAAGGATAAGCAGTGTGTGAGTCCAAAGGTCCATTTTGTATTGTTTGTTTTGGCAAATGCTGCAAACAGTGAATGGTATACACAAGATTACCTTCGCCGTATAATGTTTTGAATGACTCTATGTACCATTTCATTAGTTCCTCAGCTAATCCATTTTTGGTTTTATAATACATCGGATGACTCAGAATGAAAAGACTTGCATGAAGAACATTAAAATGAAGTGCTTCTTCATTTTTTGCAACATTGTTAAAAATGAGAGGTCCTAAATAATAAAGAAAAAGACGGCATTCAACCGCCTTCCATCTATCCAGTTCGTCTAGTCCCCTTGGTTTGCGGGTGAATTCGCTTGGTATGTACGGTCGCAAAGCTACTAATATGTCTGATATTTTATCAACTTCACTCGCTCTTAACTTTCCTTCCTTTACACTTTTATTTAATAATAATTTCAAACATCTTTTGCCCATTCCTATATCACGTAAATGCATTGGATCTAGTGGAATTTGAGTAATCATCCTTAAATTTAATTTTTCGAATGGTGAATTAGCCAGGTGGTGCTCTTCATTTTCCTTCAGTAGAAAAGATTCATCCGTTCTCAACTTGCTATTGGTGCTGAGAAAACACATGCGATGATTTAAGTAATCTCCTTCATCTTCACACATTGGGCATCCATAATATCCACAAGGCCCTTTAGTACATGTAATCATGCATCGCGCTGGTGCATCACAAATTACGAGATTTATTTTTACAATATAATCTGTTTCATTATAACTAAAGCCTGTGTCTTGTAATTCATGATATTCTTCAATGAAGCGATTTAAGAAATCGTCTACTGAATTTGGTTTTTCGTAACCATGGTACGCACCAATAAGAAAAACGTCAGAAAAAGGCAAACCCGATATTTTCCCTAAAATTGGCCACAATTGGCTTTTTGAACTTTTCGTCAAAGGTAATCCATCGATATTAATGTCCAAAAGAATTGTATTGGATGATATCTTTTTATCAATCTTCTTTAACAAGTCACAGAGTGCCCTTTGTATACCGTAATGCAAATAAAAACCTCTTCCGCAAGGTTCGATATTTGAGCAATGTCGAGGGGTACCTAGAAGAGTTCTAGCATCTTTCGGTAATTCAGCGTGTCCTTCATCTCGGAAAATTTCAAGAATTTCATTAACTGATGCACGATTTTTTGAATGTCGCAAAGCCCAACTAGCTAATTTTTCCCACAAAGTTAATTTTGCGGTAACTACTTCTTTATCAACATCATCATCATCATCGTCTGAATAGAGATTCAGTTTATCCCAAAATTCTTCTTCTTCTTGTTGTTTTTGTAATTCTATCATTTCCTGTGTTTCAGTCTTAACATTCAAAGAAGACATTTCTTCTGATGCATCATTAGGAAAATTTTTTGTTATTTCTTCTTCTATACCACTTAAAGAAAAACAAGTTCTTTCTTCTAATGCAATATTTGAATCCGATTCAGTAATTTCTTCTGAAAGAACATTAGAAGAGGACGAATAATCTTCTGAATCCTGTGTAAGTTGTGCTTTAAGGCGACGAAGTTGCTGTTTCCGGCCAAGATTCAAGTAGGGTTTGTACCTCCTCTTTCGAAGATGAGAATCATCCTTTTCCATAATTAGTTTGTGGTCCTAAAACAAATGATGTAGATTAATTTTATTTTCAAATTACCATATATTAGATTATTTCTGTGCATACAGGCAAGTAAACCCATTCAATTACTGGCAACTGATTTATATCTTACTTCTAAAATTATACTAACGATAATACAACTAAATAAACGACAAAAATCAAAAACTTTCTTTCAGTGGCGTAGCTTCTAATGTTGACCCCCTGTGGAAAACTCTTTAGGACCTTTTAAATAGAAATGTATAAATCGCAGCATGTTTGTGAAATTGGATATTTCATGAAACGCTGCAACATAGTGAAATAAACATTTATTTCATTATGTGTAAATTTTTTTAGACATTTTTTGAAATGCAACTGTTAATTGTTTTTTTGGTAAATCTAGTGATGAAAAATTACACTATTTGTCTAATATTAGAAAGCATTTCATGAAATGACTTAGTCTTAATATGCTGAAAATTAAATTTATTAAATACTATAATGTTTATGAAAAAAAATAAACAATTTGCAAATTTAGATGTTCATTACAAGAATATTTTGCTTCCTTTTGGAAGAAGCATTAACATTAAAAGAACAATTGAGCGGCTGGATTCCATAAGGGCACGTAAATTTTTCTCGGCAGAAATCAAAGTCCCCTGAACACTCAAATTCAACTTCTAAATTTAAATGTTTAAAATATATGTATCCTTATATTTTATATATTATATATATTTTAAACATTTAAATTCAGAAGTTGAATTTGAGTGTTCAGGGGACTTTGATTTCTGCAGAGAAAAATTTACATGCCCTTATGGAATCCAGCCGCTCAATTTATTATTTTGTAGTAACATAATACTGAATAAGGGTAATACTCCGTCAGAAAATATGCGATCTGCATGGGGTCTTAGGATTAGGCTGTTATTTGGTGAAATCGTAGTAATGGATACTAGAAATTAGTGTGCCAAAATTTTTTTGAAAATTTTGAAATTTGTTGAAGTAACGCCATTTTGACTTTTTTTGTTATAAGTTTTTTAATCTTAATATTTACGAAAGTTTTTGATGAAATTTAATAAAATTTGGAATGCTTATACTTGAAATCATGTTTCTTCTGACTATCACATAACAAACAAACAAACAAATTTTTTTTGCCCAAAAAAAGTCAAAAAAAATTTTTTGAAACTGTTTTGCCCGCGAGTGACTGATTTTTGAGTTTTCTTTTCAATTAATAAAATATTCCTTATAATTTCACCTTTCATTTAAAAAAAGAAATCGGTGGAGACTCAAGTATTTTTCGAGATATTGCAATTTTTGTGGAAGCGCGACCACGTTTCGGTGCCAGCGCTGTGTTAGTGCCGGGGGACGCCTCAATTAATTAATTTTAAATTAATATTTTATATCAATATAATTGTTAATAACAATGATAATTATTAACTTAAAAATTATTTTTTAACAAAATAGACATAAATTACTTAAATAAACATAAATTTGTATGCAAAAAATACAATTTTTTTAAGAAGGGCCAGAGTTATCCATTTGATAATTAACGAAATTATTTAAATGAACTGAATTATGCATTATTATTTATCGGGTGGTCATACTAGGCTAATTTAAATTGATTTCGATCATGAGGACCCTTTAAAAATCTAAAATTATGACTGAACGTGTATCATCTCAAATTGTCCTTCGAGTTGCTCGCATAATTTTAGAAAAATATCTGTGAAATGAAAAATGCAAAGCTAATTTGCTCAGGCTTAAAACCCTATGTGGTCTAACATAGCACTTTATTGAAGCCTCTCCCCCCTAAAACAGGTCATGTGGTTTATGGATGTCCCCAGTTGAACATTTTCTATTTTTACTTTACAACAATCATTTGTTATCAGAAATTTAGCAATAGTAATCTTTACGAAGAACTATAGTAAAATAAGATGGCAAGGCAGCCGCAGTCACCTTATTTTACAATAGTCCTGTTGTAAAAACAACGACTGTCTGTATAGGCTACGACAAAGATTTCAGTTATATAGACTATTGTAGTCAGTCACATAGACTTTGTGCTCACTTATATTTTGTTTGTATTTACGTCCGCTGACGTCACACAAGAGGGCGCAATAGTATATTGTGTGGCAAGGGCGGAAAGTTGTCAATTCCTGACCGAGTTCGAAAATTGCCGCACAAGCCAAGCGAGGGCGGCAATCGTACGAGGTCAGAATTGACATTTCCGCCCGAGTTGCACACGATATTTTTTGTCCAATTGCGCGATAAACAAGACGCATCAAAAATGAATATGCACTTATTATTGAATTTGTATGAATTATTTTTATTAAGCTTAAGACGAATCCGAATATTTTTGATAAATTTTACAATAAAATTTTACTTAAAAACTTTATATCTTCTGAAACACCGATAAAATACCAATTTTGTAATAAGTTAAATAATATATCGTAATATTAAACATTTTAATTACAAATAATAATAATAATCTTAATAAATACACATTAAATAGTGACGTGATAAAATTACAACAGAATAAGTAATAGAAATTAATAATATAATAATTAGTAGTATTTATTTAATACTGATAAAGAAGCGGGCGGAAAAGCTTACTTTCCGCCCGCTATACATGCACGTAAAGTCGAGTTTATCGCGCATGTAGGACAAAAAAGTACTTTTACGCCCGCTTCGCTCGTGCCCTCAATGCCATACTTTTCATGTAGTTAGGCCAAAAATTTCGGGACCTCGGGGACACTTTCGCACCCTCGGCATCGCCATCGTCGCAATCACCTCCCAGTGGGCACAAAAATCACCTTACATTTTAAGTTAGTTGAGAGACGACAAACAGTTCGATTTCAACCACTAACTTCAACCACAGATAAATAATTGCCAGTGGTAGAAGTAAAATTTCACCCACTTTGCACATACGCATTTAAATCCCTTAAAATTTCACCTACTGTGGACATGCGTATTTGATTTCTTCTAAAGCAATATATTCATTGTGCGTATTTATAAAAACTAGTCTCACTAATTTTGATTGGCTTATACTTGAACAATCTTATACGCTAAGCCAATCAACTTTTAAGGTCTGGATTTGAAAGTACTTGTGCCTGTAACAGCTGTAGATATAAGCGCAGCTAACTTCACTTTTATTCCGTATTTCTTCCGGCTGGGAGTTTCTAACCTCCTTTTCGCGATCGCTCATATGATGAATTCTGTTTTTATTCTTTAATGATATTATTTTTATTAATACGTCGAAGTACACGACTAGGTTTCGGGGGGCTTCGACCCCCGACGCGTCCGGTGCCTTGAGATATCATAAAATGCGATTCTTTGAAATGTCAAAAATTATTATTATTCTTTTGAGTTAGTTTTTTTGTAGTCGGGGGGCTTCGCCCGTAGACCCCGTCGGGGGAGACCCCCTGAACCCCCCCATCCGCGCGATCAACTAGTAACGTACGCTTGACAGTGGATCTGTGTTCCGAATCACTTATGTACGCATTTCTCAACATTCTATTCAATTAAATATGTTTTTTCCCCGGCTCGGCAAACACTTTTGTACATTTAATTATATATAGGATAAATAGTTACTAAGCTTTTTACTCCCGTTTTGGATCTCGAAATCAAACCATTCGTCCCCTCTCAACATAACTTCCGAGCCACACTCACTGCTCAGTTTTTGGAAAAAGTATCGTGTGCAAGATGCACAACTCCCAACTCGTGTGTTGCTGCGCTCGCGCAGCAAACTTCACACTCGTTGAAAATCACATACGTTCTTCACTCGTTGCACAATGTACTATTAATGAATACATTCAACTTATAGAATTGTTAAAACGACGCTACTTTAGGCGTTACAAAAAGTGACTAATTTTTGTAACGCCTAAAGTAGCTTCGTTTTATCCGAACAGTAATGTTCGACTATTGTAATGATTAACAAAAAAAAAATCTCCGTGTGATTTTATTAAATATAACCTGTAAATGAGCAATTCCATGGTAAGTGATCATAGAAATTTCCTTCTAGTATGGGATTTGGATGAAATTGAGCTTTATTGTTCTCTTGGATACCAATAAAAAAATAGTGAAACTTTTTTGGAAAAATATTTATAAACATAGGAGATATTCACCATTGAAATTTTTTAGCTTTTTTTCTTTGAAACCGCATAACTTTTTTTTTGTTAAAGATATTGAGCTCAATTATTTTTTAAGTTGTCAATTAAAAGATGCACTTTTAAGTAAAAAAATTTCGGAAGAAATATTATTCGATACTTTATTAATATTGAAGAAATAATATTTTATTTTCTATTTTTGAAAAAACTCTACTTTTATTTTGGTTAATTTTTTTTGTGGTTCTAGTACATACTTACCTCTAAGTGCTGCGTGAGTTTCAAAATGGGATCTGCCTAACTTTTCGAAAAATAAATAAAAATATTCAATGCTGTCGGTCAAAATTGTAGCTTTACATGAAAAAAACGAACATCACTAGCAAGATTTTGAAGTTGAACCATATTCATATTGTATAAAATTATAGTTTTGACTTACGGAATTAAACATTTTTATTTATTTCTCGGAAAGTTATGCAGACCCCATTTTGAAACTCACGCAGTACTTAGAGGTAAGTATGTACTAGAACCACAAAAAAAATTAACCAAAATAAAAGTAGAGTTTTTTTAAAAAATAGAAAATAAAATATTATTTCTTCAATATTAATAAAGTATCGAATAATATTTCTTCCGAAATTTTTTTACTTAAAAGTGCATCTTTTAATTGACAATTTAAAAAATAATTGACCTCAATATCTTTAACAAAAAAAAGTTATGCGGTTTCAAAGAAAAAAAGCTAAAAAATTTCAATGGTGAATATCTCCTATGTTTATGAATATTTTTTCAAAAAAGTTTCACTATTTTTTTATTGGTATCCAAGAGAACAATAAAGCTCAATTTCATCCAAATCCCATACTAGAAGGAAATTCCTATGATCACTTACCATGGAATTGCTCAAATTGCAACACAATTATAATAATGGAGTGTATTGAATAATTATTACTTTTACCAACTTTGAAACAACTATTCGAATTTCACTATTAAACCAAATTAAAGGCGATTTTACTGACAAAAAATTTTTTTTACTGACATTTCCCTGACTTTACTGACATGTGGCCACTCTGACTACCAGTCGGATAGCAGTGACAAGCCTTGAGCCGCTCGCTGCTTCCTGACTGATATTATCCCTTTCAACAGCAAATGTTGAGTTGGTACGTTCTTGGAACGTTTTCAGAACGTTCCTAAAACGTTCCAAATTTTGATTATTCAATAATACGAATATGCAATATTTTTCATTTTTAGCATTCTGATTCATTTTTACATGTATATCAAACTCACTGTCGAAAGAAAATTAAATTTCAGAATTACCAAACCAATAACTCATGTAACTTATGAACTGTGAAGCAAATGTTGAGCTGGGACGTTCTGGGAACGTTTTCAGAACGTTCCTAAAACGTTCCAAATTTTGATTATTCAATAATTAAAATGTAAATTATCTTTTTTAGCATTCATTTTTAAATGTACAAGAAACTCACTTTCGAAAAGAATTGTATAATTACTAAACCAATTGAAGGACTACATAGAATAAGGGGACGAACGCGAGGCTTGGAAGGAATACAACCAGTCGGGTAGCAGTGACAAGCTTTGAGCCGCTCGCTGCTACCTGATATTATCCCTTTCAATCACGCGTCCGTCCCCTTATTTTCTGTAGCTCGTCAATTATTCATGTAACTTTTTAAACTAAGAAGCAAATGTTGAGCTGGAATGTTCTAGGGACGTTTTTAGAACGTTCCTAAAACGTTCCATTTTTGATTATTTAATATTACGAATATAAAATATCTTTCATTTTAAGCATTCATTTTAACATGTGAGGCATTTTACATGAAATATCCTAAGTTAAAATTTCAACTTCTTGAAAAAATTAAAACTCAGGGAATTTGTTCTATCAAGTAGAAATGAGACCCAAAAAAAATTTTTGACTTTTTCGAAAATTTGGAGGGGGTAGAGGGAGGCCTATTTGACCAATTTTGCTAACACCTGCTACTTTGTGAATTTTTTCTGAACATACTTGTAATGGGAAAAATTTTTTAGAATATGTTTCTGAAAGGTTTTTTCGTCCTCTTTCCAATGGTGAATTTTATTTTTAATGTTTTAAAAATTTATCCTAAATTTTGATAATGAATTTTCATTTTCTCAAAAGTCAGTCCGTTTTATTTGAAAATAAATTATTGCAAACGAAAGCTGAAGTTTTTTCCTATGGGCATGTAAATTTTCAGAATGCCCTTTTTGTTTTTGAGTTATTAAATTTCGAAGAATAAATTGTTGCGCGCTGCGTTCCAAATCAAAATTTGGAACGTTTTAGGAACGTCCCCAGAACTAGTAGAAAAATTTGGTGGCGCTAGCATGGTGTCACTCTTACGTTCCATTGGGCTGTAGTGGCGCTGAGAGCATTTAAAACTTCTCATTCTACTCTCAGTGCCGAATGAACATAACCTCACCTGCCAAAGTTTAAAGTTTAAATTACACTGAGCGACCTTTGGGTCAGTAGCAGACTTTCGATAGGCTGCTACTGACCATTTTAAGGATATGCTACAGGACTATACTTTTGGGTTCCTGCAGTCCAAAAGTTGTTCAGCTGCAAATCATAGGCGGCATCCGCACTACTTTGGTGAGCTGCTCACCAACATTGCTCACATACATTGTTCTGCTACAGTCCAAAAGATCTGTCAGTGTATGGTCAGATTTTTATTCAGAAAACGGTAACCTTTTCTTAATCCCAAGCCTAATCAAAATTTTGATCATTATTTGCAGTATAAAATTGTTTTTCAAATATGGAAATTTTAAGAATAATTTATTATTAAAACTTCCATAAAAAAATATTTATTTCTTTACAGTAATACTGTCAAAAATTGTTACACATGTTAAACATTGAAATTAAAAATTTTGAAATTGACCAATTCTTTTATAATAATAATATTAAAAAAAGCTAAAATTAAGTTTCTATTTAAAATCAGTAAATCTTTTCTGTCAGGTAAATTATAAATTAAAAAAATATCCAGTTTGAGGATATGTTTTCTATTTCGAATAGAGAGAAAATAATAATATATTTGATCCATCAAAAAGTATTTATTGTTATTCTTGGGGATAAATCGTTAGATTAATTACTTAACCCATTAAGGACGGGATGTACAAAATTTGTACATAATGATTAAAAATGTAAGAATGAATTCCTATGTATATCGTCGCGAGATATGTGAATTCAAACGAGCCCGTTCCCGCGAAAAGACAGAAAGGCGAGTTAGTATGGTCAACCCACCCGTCCCCGAAATAGCATAGGGAGACGGACCTTATAAACGTTTTGTTTTTATTTGGTCGACGCAATTCGCGTCGGGAAACCAAGTCTTTTGCTACGCCCAAATGGGGTAAGTGAATTGATCTCGTAACCAGTGATATGTGAGAATGATGCATTTATAAAATTTAATTTTGTGTAGCGGTTGGTGGACAACCCTATGATCATCTGCAATCAGTTTCTCAAATGAGGCGAATTGTCGCAAAGTTTGGCTAAAGATTAATTTACGCCACAATCTTGAGATATCGCCGCAATCTATTTAATTATTGACCACAGAAGGAATAATTGCTTTCTACTTCCTACCCGTTTTTCGCTGGACCGTTGTGGAGCAGTTCCGTCCATGACTGTATAAAATCAGACGCTTTTCGGAGTAACGACGCCACGTGCTAATATCGAAATAATCAGACTTCTACTTGTTGGTAGATATAAAATTTAATAAACTACTTTGCGGTGATTTCTTTTAACGTTAATTGATTGGTTTGACCATACTATTTTTATTTGATTGTTATTTAAAGTCATACAATATTCGCAATTGTCTAGACCAACCCGTATGAGTGAGTGAAACGGATTATTAGTAAATTTACATTCTGATCAGAAATAAAGAATAGAAAATTGTTAAATGTATATTGAGTACTCGAGAGTATGATTATGAAAGAAAATATGTACGTCTGAGAATCGACTGTTGTTTGATTTATTCAAAAAATATATGTTGGTTTATTCTGAATAACTTAAATTTGTTTCTATTAATAATTAAATCCTTTACAATTGGCGCCCAACTATAGAGGCTCTATATTTTGCGATTTTTTTATGTTATTTTTATATTTTGTTTTTTTTAATCTTTTTTGTCTGTGTATAATTTGTAATTTGTAAATTCTAACTCGAATCTTATTTTCATGAAAAATGGCTCATCGTCAAAAAACTGGAGAGCTAAAGAGAGTCAAGAATCAACGTTTTGAGTTCAATAAAGAAAATGAATATTTACGAAGGGAAATTCGTCGCATGAAGGAAGAATTTCAAAACCAAATAAGTGAGGTGATCGGTGCTGCTGGCGAAGGTGCGACAAAAATAGATGCTGTTGCGCAAACAGAGAACATGTTCGATGTTGAATGTGGTAAGAATGTAAATAACGAACAGAGAAGCCAGGCAGGGCATAACGATTGAAATACGAATCAAAATAATAGAAAATCAACGAGTAATAATAACAATAATATTTCCGAGGGAAATAATCGCGATAATCATTTCGAAAATAATGAATACGAAAGTCGTAGTAATTTTGAAAATCAAAATAATTTTATGGGCGGACTAATGAAATATTTTGAGTCGTTACAAGTTTCAATTCCGTTACCAAAATTCGACGGTGTCAAAAAGAATCCTTTGGAATTTATAAAAGATTTGGAGAAATACTTTGTGCGAAAAAACGTAACAAAAGATTTAAAATTAATTTTAATTGAAGATTCGTTGATAGGAAAAGCAAAAATGTGGCACGATGCACGCGCATTTCCGTTTATTTCGTTCAACCATTTTAAAGAAAAATTTCTTGAGGAATTTTACTCCATTGAAGCGCGCATGAACGCGAAATCAGAATGGGAAAATCGCCGTTTTCAAGAATGTGATAGTTCGCTCCAAGGGTATTATACGGAACAATTAAGAGATTCAAAAAATTGCTTATCGTCCTTAGCGAAATATGAAGTCAATTTTTTAATAGTAAAACAACTGCCTCAAAGAGCACGCGAGGTGTTAGCGACTATAGATTATAATCAAACGTCAAAGATTATGCAGGCCTTGGCTCGTCTAGATGTAACTCGTAGAGATAGTCGAAGTGAAACCTCCTCGGGGTTAAAAGAAAATTGTTCTTCTAATTCTAATAATTATCAGAAAATGCATCCGGGAGTAGATAATCAAAAAGTACCTCATAATCCAAATAAAAAAAGATTGACTCATATAGTAATACGCAATTTCGCCTTCGAAATTACGGAGATAAATTCGGTAATTGGCGTCAGGGGGGAGGTTCTTCAGGACAGGTATCGCGGTTTCAAGCTCGTGATGACAGTGATAGTCGTAAGCAGAATATGCGAGATAATAATAATGATAAACAAAATCCATCAGGCGAAATTCGCGCTATTATAAAGTCGAGTATGTCTGAATTCGTAGAGGACCTCTGCTGGGATATCGAACCGGATAAGGAAAATGTAGTCAGCGATGTGGAGACAAAAATTGTGAGCCCTCGAATTTTGGCAATTGTAGAGAGTCATGAGGTGGCAGTTTTGGTTGATAGTGGCAGTGAAGTGAATGCAATATCGGAAAAATTTTACACTGAATTGGAAAATAAACATAAAATTGTCGAGTTGCCTGTGAGCAATGTAACCGTAAGCGTTGCTGTGGGTAACAAAAATACTTCGGTAAAACGACAAGTCCAATTGACTTTGATAGTAGGAAAATTCAGTTTGACTTCGCCATTTTTAGTGGTACCGGCACTATCCACTAACATTTTAGTAGGAATAGATTGGTTATCTCGTTTTAAATGCGTAATTGATATGAACAATCAGAGCATTCGAATGAGGGGGGAGACATTGTCTGAATCCATTGTTACATTTCGAATGCCCCGTGATAAAAAAATTACTTGTAGACATTTAGTGGTAAATGACATATTATCGTTTGATTCGGCTGAGGAGTGGTATCGACTTAAAGCACAAGATAAAAAATTCGCTGAAAATAATAAGAGTTTGGGGGATGAAAAATTAAATTCGAACAAAAATGAGAAAATATCAGATAACGCGAGATACATTCGACAGATTTTGAGTAGCACGGATTCGTTTACACAGGAAGTCGACGAATATGTTTTAAATTTAAATTCTTTAGATGATTATACTAAGTCGTTGGTAAAAGATCTTTTATTAAAATACAAAGCTGTTTTTTCTACAGAACCGGGATGCACTAATGTGTACGAACATACGATTACGTTGACAAAAGAAAAAAGAGTTGTAAAGAAGTCATATCCAGTTGCGTTGAGTCAGCGAAATGCAGTATCGAATAAACTAGAAAATTTATTGGCATTAAAAATATTAGAGCGATCAAATAGTGACTATTGCAATCCGTTGCGTATAGTAATGAAAAAGGACGGTACTATTCGACTCTGTTTAGATGCAAGATTTATCAATGCGTGGATTTTATCGGACAATGAATCACCCCCGAGGATAGAAGAAATACTTCAAAAATTTGAGGGCGCAAAATTTTTGTCAACGACGGACCTTGTGTTGGGTTATTGGCAGATTCCATTGGAACAGGAATCTCGCAAATATACCGCTTTCTTGCATGAAGGTCATTTGTATCAGTTCACGAGAATTCCGTTTGGCCTTAAAACTGCGGGGAGTGGGTTTATTCGCGCTCTTAATCTAGCTTTAGGACAAGAATTATCGGAGGTAATTTTATGCTATATAGACGACATATTGAAAGCGTCAAAAACATTTAAAGAGCATATCGACCATTTGAGTCGATTATTCGAAAAATTAATTGAAGCCGGCTTTACGCTTAGTTTAAAAAAGTCGTTGTTTTTTTGAGAGGAAGTATTTTTTTGGCTTTCAATTGTCCGCGGCGGGGATTCGAGCGGATGCAAGTGGACTATCGGTGATTGCAAATTTTCCGCCCCATGTGATAAAAAACAACTTCAGGCCTTTTTAGAAGTCTGTGGTTATTATAGACGATTAAGCGTTAGACATGCTGATTTTATTACACCGTTTCGCGATTTGCTAAGTGATAAGGGTAGTTGGACATGGACTGATGAGCACATGGAAGCATTCGAGCAAATGAAGAAGAATTTCCTACGTGCGGTGACCTTGAGTCATTATTTGCCTGATAGAACGTTCCATGTACAGACGGATGCCAGCGATATGAGAATCAGCGGAATTTTGTATCAAATTGATGACGAAAATCATATCCGTATTATTTCGTTTACTAGTAGGGTATTGTCGGATGCAGAAACCCGGTATACCACCTCTGAAAAGGAACTTCTCGCGATTTATTTGGTCGACGCAATTCGCGTCGGGAAACCAAGTTTTTTGCTACGCCCAAATGGAGTAAGTGGATTGATCTCGTAATCAGTGATATGTGCGAATGATGTATTTATAAAATTTAATTTTGTGTAGTGGTTTGTGGACAACCCTATGATCATCTGCAATCAGTTTCTCAAACGAGGCGAATTGTCGCAAAGTTTGGCTAAAGATTAATTTACGCCACAATCTTGAGATATCGCCGCAATCTATTTAATTATTGACCACAGAAGGAATAATTGCTTTCTACTTCCTACCCGTTTTTCGCTGGACCGTTGTGGAGCAGTTCCGTCCATGACTGTATAAAATCAGACGCTTTTCGGAGTAACGACGCCACGTGCTAATATCGAAATAATTAGAATTCTACTTGTTGGTAGATATAAAATTTAATAAACTACTTTGCGGTGATTTCTTTTAACGTTAATTGATTGGTTTGACCATACTATTTTTATTTGATTGTTATTTAAAGTCATACAATATTCGCAATTGTCTAGACCAACCCGTATGAGTGAGTGAAACGGATTATTAGTAAATTTACATTCTGATCAGAAATAAGGAATAGAAAATTGTTAAATGTATATTGAGTACTCGAGAGTATGATTATGAAAGAAAATATGTACGTCTGAGAATTGACTGTTACTTTGATTTATTCAAAAAATATATGTTCGTTTATTCTGAATAACTTAAATTTGTTTCTGTTAATAATTAAATCCTTTACAAGAACATATATCAGTCTTAAAAAGCACCAAGAATAATTTATAAATACACTTTTCTTATGTATCTTGAATCCCTCTTTTGAATGGCGTACTAAAACAAGTTGTGAATTAAGATGTTCATTACATGAACATTTTGCTTCCTCTTTACGATAAGCAAAAACTTTGCTTCCTCGTGAAGGAAGCATTAATTATAAAATTTTTTTTTAAACATATTCCATATTGTTGTCCTAAAATCTTATTTAAAGAGATTTTAAAAATTAATTATATTTATTATGATTGGCTTTCGGCCAATCATTATATATATATATACATAATAAAATAAATTAATTAATATATATATATATATATATATATATATATATATATATATATATATATATTATTTTATTTATATATATTTAATTTATTATAATGCATCCTTCCTCTATAATTCTTTTATTAATAAAGTATTTTGGAGGAAGGATGCATCACCTTAAATTTATTATAATGCATCCTTCCTCCATAATACTTTACTAATAAAGTATTTTGGAGGAAGGATGCATCACATTGAATTTATTATAATGCATCCTTCCTCCATAAAACTTTATTAATAAAGTATTTTAGAGGAAGGATGCATCACCTTATATTCATTATAATGCATCCTTCCTCCAAAATACTTTATTAGTAAAGTATTATGGAGGAAGGATGCATTATAATAAATTTAAGGTTATGCATCCTTCCTCCAAAACACAGTGGAACCTCGATTATCCGAACCTCTGTTATCCGAAACCTCTATTATCCGAACCGAGAATCATTTTATCCGAATTTCTATTATCCGAACTTTTTTTGGCTATCCGAATTTTAAAATTTATTTTCTCTATTTTATTATTTATGTTTTTCCCAAAAAAGTCTTTAAAAAATCATATATTCTGTGTTTTATTAATATATTATTATAAATTAAAATATATTTACATGTATATACTTATATATCTTTAAAAAATTTATTAAATTAAATACATATAGTTCAACTGTCCAATTTTTTTACATTAATTAAGAAAAACATTAAAAACCTCTATTATCCGAATTTTCGATTATCCGAATCAAGCCTTGCCTAGGTTAGTTCGGATAATCGAGGTTCCACTGTACTTTATAAACTCTATAAACTCTCATACAATTTATACTTTATACATACCAATCGATTCGTCTTGATGCAAAGAAGATTTTATTATATATTAACTTCAATTTGCAATTAAAAAAAAATTTTTTTTAAATATATTTTTTAATGTCCATCAATCCATTTCGAGATATTTTTATGATAAGTATGCCTAGCAATTTTCAGCCGAATTCGTTGAAACCTTTTCGAGTTATCGTGTTCACAAAAAACGGGATCCACACACACACATACATACATACATCCGGACAATTGTTCAGGGGCTTAAATAACATAGTCCTATATAGAAGAAAATTTATTTCAAGGACTTTTAAAAATTTTATAAATTAAACGACTACAAAGCTTCCTCACGAGGAAGCAAAAACTCAAAAATGTTAAATAAACAATTTATACAACATTTTTAAAGAAAAAACATGATTTTTTAAGAATTTTTTTTTGGTTTTTTTAATTTTTTAATAGCTAAACCCTTCAACAAACCTTCTACTGTTAGAAATATCGCGTCAAAAATAGTAGGAGTACAACATAGGAATATTTTGGATATTAAATTTTTTAATGGTTGACACAAAATGGCGACTAAAGTTACTTTTTTAAACAATATTATAAACAAATGGAGGACTTTTTTAAAAATTGTTACTCAGGGGTTTTCGGTGTCGCTGATTGCGAACGTAACCTTAGTTTTCCAAAAATTAAAATGGTGGATCTAATATGGCGACAAAGAAATTTTTAAACTAGTTAATTTTGCTTAAAACTTGTTACTCGGGGGTTTTCAAGACGGCTTATTACGAATATAACCTTAGTATATATTATTATTACATATTTATTATTATATATTATTATATATTTTTTATTATATATTTTTATATATTATGTAATTATATTATATAATATAATAATATAACTTATATTATATTACCAGTAAAAAAATTTGAGAAAGATATTGGTAAACATAATTTGATAAAATGTGAATAAATCAAATTTATCTA
Organism: Leptopilina drosophilae; assembly: GCA_032873175.1. Taxonomy (NCBI): domain Eukaryota; kingdom Metazoa; phylum Arthropoda; class Insecta; order Hymenoptera; family Figitidae; genus Leptopilina; species Leptopilina drosophilae. Next base: position 44,385,548 of record CM065483.1, read on the forward strand.
CAAAACGCTAAAAAATATAAAATACATAAAAATTTTTTGTTGAAAAGGAAGAAAACTGAACAATTTGTTATAATTCCAAATATTTTAATGGCTGAAGAACTATTATTTGTGTAAATTAAATTTAAATATTTTATTCTGTACAATTGGATCTGCCATTTTGAATTTTGGAAAAATAAGGTTATATTCGTAAGCAGCGATCTTGAAAACCCCCTAGTAACAAATTTCAATCAAAAGTAACTATTTTTGAAATCTTGTCCGCCATATTGGATTTGCCATTTTGAATTTTGGAAAACTAAGGTTATATTCGTAAGCAGCGACACCGAAAACCCCCGAGTAACAAGTTTTAAGCAAAATTAACAATTTTTAAAATCTTGTCCGCCATATTGGATTCGCCATTTTGAATTTCGGAAAATTATGGTTATATTCGTAATCGGCGACCCCAAAAACCCCAGAGTAACAAGTTACAAGCAAAATCAACTATTTTAAAAATTTCTTGTCCGCCATTTTGAATTTTGGAAAACTAAGGTTATATTCGTAATCAGCGACCCCGAAAACCCCCGAGTAACAAGTTTCGAGCAAAATTAACAATTTTTAAAAATGTCCCCCATTTGTTTATAATATTGTTTAAAAAAGTAACTTTAGTCGCCATTTTGTGGCAGCCATTTAAAAATTTAATATCCAAAATAGTCCTATGTTGCACTCCTACTATTTTTAACGCGATATTTCTATCAGTAGAAGGTTTGTTGAAGGGTTTAGCTATTAAAAAATTAGAAAAACCAAAAAAAAAATTCTTAAAAAATCACGTTTTTTCTTTAAAAATGTTGTATAAATTGTTTATTTAAAATTTTTCAGTTTTCTTAGTACGCCATTCAAAATAGGGATTCAAGATACATAAGAAAAGTGTATTTACAAATTATTCTTGATGCTTTTTAAGATTGAAATATGTTCCTAAACATTATGTACAAATTTTGTACATCCCGTCCTTAATGGGTTAAAATATATTTAAAAAATTTCTTGGAGGTTGAATAAGACATTCATATGCTAAAAATTCTTTTATAAATAAGTGTATAAATTCACGAATGAACAAGAAATTTATATTGCAATATTAATTTATATTTAAATTTAATACAATTACAAATTTATAAATATTTAGAATCCTTTACTATTATTGTTTTTAAATGCCACAATATTCTACAAGCAAACATTTACTTTTACTTTAAAAATAAAAACTAACACCTTTGACACATTATGCAACAGAAATTTGAGGTTATGTTGCATTCTAGCGAAAAGTGGTCACGCAATGAGAGCGCTATAAGACGTCGGCGAGACAAAGTGCCATGCAAATTCCTGTGGTGGCGCAAGCATATGTCTAGGCTTCCATTAAATTTTTCTATCTGTAAGTTTATAAGTTACATACGTAAGTGGTGTAGTAATCCTAAAGTTTATTTATATTGCTGAGAAGCAAATGTTTAGCTACTGGAACGTTCTAGGAACGTTTTCAGAACGTTCCTAAAACGTCCCAAATTTGGATTATTAAATAATAAAAATGTGAAATATCTTTCATTTTAAGGGGGCATATACAGTCATGAGGCCAAAAAGACGCTTTTTCCTGATTTTTTTTCTTAAATGGTTCAATATATTTTTTCAAAAAGTTTTGCACATTATTCAAAATGTTTTAAACAAGAGACTTTTATTTTTGTATAGCAAAATATTAATAAATTTCTTAGTTAAGAATAATTATTTTATGAGTTTAAAAAATCGATCTTTAGCGTAGACACGATAACAGATGCCAGGATCATCTGAAATCAAAAAGCAAAAAAGATTTTATTACTTCCTTTCTCTCGGGGGTGGACAAAAAATTTTCAAAAAAATTGAATTTTTGCCATTTTAGAGAAGTTTAAATTTTAACTAGTGATTTTTGTTTAAAAAAATATTTTTTTGTTGTAAAATGTGTTCCAATAATTGAAAAAAATGTTTCGTCCACCCCTGAAAGAAATTATTCTAATAATAAAATATTTTTTGTTTTTTGATATCAGATGATTCTGAGAAACTGAGAAGCAAATGTTTAGCTACTGGAACGTTCTAGGAACGTTTTCAGAACGTTCCTAAAACGTCCCAAATTTTGATTATTAAATGATAAAAATGTGAAATATCTTTCATTTTAAGGGGCATATACAGTCATGAGGCCAAAAAGACGCTTTTTCTTGATTTTGTTTTCTTAAACGGTTCAATATATTTTTTTAAAAAGTTTTGCACATTATTCAAAATGTTTTAAACAAGAGACTTTTATTTTTGTATAACAAAATATTAATAAATTTCTTAGTTAGGAATAATTATTTTATGAGTTTAAAAAATCGATCTTTAGCATAGACACGATAACAGATGACAGGATCATCTGAAATCAAAAAGCAAAAAAGATTTTATTACTTCCTTTCTCTCGGGGGTGGACAAAAAATTTTCAAAAAAATTGAATTTTTGCCATTTTAGAGAAGTTTAAATTTTAACTAATGATTTTTGTTTAACCCTTTAACGACCAAATGTGCTGATTTCTTAATTCGATTTCAAACTCTTATTATTGAAAGAAAAAAATTATTAAAAATTCTGCAGGCACATACCCATATGTTTTTGGGGTCGCTCTTTCGAATGGCGTTGTCAAAATTTCCAAAAAGTGCCATTTAACCCTTATTTTTTTCAAAAATACTCAAAAAATACAAAATTTTCGAAAGTAATTTTTTTTTAGATCCAATTTTAGTTAGTATATTAATTTTTCCAGGTCACCTAAGGTATACAAAACGTGTTCCCGATAGTTCTAGTTTGAAAATATGCTTTGCGTTTTAAGATTTTTTGTTTTTATTAATTCAAAATGGCGCCTGAAAATAAAATTTTTTTCAAAATTTAACATAGGATGGACAAAATTTTCAAAAATTGTTGAATTCGCTTGAAATTTGTTGCTCGGAGGTTTTTGGGGTCGCTGATTACGAATCTGAATTCAGATTTTCAAAATTCAAAATGGCGGACCCAATATGGCGGACGACAAATCTAAAACTTTATCGTATTGTCTTCAAATTTGTTACTCGGGGGTTTTCGGGGTCGCTGATTACGAATCCGAATTCAGATTTTCAAAATTCAAAATGGCGGATCCAATATGGCGGACGACAAAGTTAAAACTTTATCGTATTGTCTTCAAATTTGTTACTCGGGGGTTTTCGGGGTCGCTGATTACGAATCTGAATTCAGATTTTCAAAATTCAAAATGACGGATCCAATATGGCGGTCGACAAAGTTAAAACTTCATTGTATTGTCTTCAAATTTGTTACTCGGGGGTTGATATTTATGCATTGATATTTATACATTGATACTTATACATTGATACTTTTACATTAATACTCATACATTGATACATATACATTGATACTAATACATCGATACTTATACATTGATACTTATACATTGATACTCATACATTGATACATATACATTGATACTAATACATCGATACTTATACATTGATACTTATACATTGATAGTAATACACTGATACTAATAAACTGACACTTATACATTAACACTAAACATTCATAGTAATACATTTACACTAATACATTGATACTAATACATTTATACCTATACATTGATACTGATACACTGATACTAAACCATTGACACTAATGTCAGATTCGTAATCAGCGACCCTGAAAACCCCCGAGTAACAAATTTGAAGACAATACGATAAAGTTTTAATTTTGTCGTCCGCCATATTGGATCCGCCATTTTGAATTTTGAAAATCTTAATTGAGATTCGTAATCAGCGACCCCGAAAACCCCCAAGTAACAAATTTGAAGACAATACGATAAAGTTTTAGATTTGTCGTCCGCCATATTGGGTCCGCCATTTTGAATTTTGAAAATCTGAATTCAGATTCGTAATCAGCGACCCCAAAAACGTCCGAGCAACAAGTTTCAAGCGAATTCAACAATTTTTGAAAATTTTGTCCATCCTATGTTAAATTTTGAAAAAAATTTTATTTTCAGGCGCCATTTTGAATTAATAAAAACAAAAAATCTTAAAACGCAAAGCATATTTTCAAACTAGAACTATCGGGAACACGTTTTGTATACCTTAGGTGACCTGGAAAAATTAATATACTAACTAAAATTGGATCTAAAAAAAAATTACTTTCCAAAATTTTGTATTTTTTGAGTATTTTTGAAAAAAAATAAGGGTTAAATGGCACTTTTTGGGAATTTTGACAACGCCATTTGAAAGAGCGACCCCAAAAACATATGGGTATGTGCTTGCAGAATTTTTAATAATTTTTTTCTTTCAATAATAAGAGTTTTAAATCGAAGTTAGAAATCAGCACATTTGGTCGTTAAAGGGTTAAAAAAATATTTTTTTGATGTAAAATGTTTTCCAATAATTGAAAAAAATCTTTTGTCCACCCCTGAAAGAAATTATTCTAATAATAAAATATTTTTTGTTTTTTGATATCAGATGAAATCAGATGATTCTGAGAAACTGAGAAGCAAATGTTTAGCTACTGGAACGTTCTAGGAACGTTTTCAGAACGTTCCTAAAACGTCCCAAATTTTGATTATTAAATAATAAAAATGTGAAATATCTTTCATTTAAAGTATTCATGGTAATTGTTTACTTATGCGGCTTTTCCCAATTTTGCAAATTTTTTGTTAATTTTTTTGGAAAAGCTTTCATTTAGCTAGAAAATGAAAACTTCGTTGGGAGAAGATGAAAAAGTTGATAACCGGGAGTCAGAGATGGGAAACAAAATTAAAATTTTCGATTTTTGCATATAACTTGATCAAAACTAATAATATCAAAAAATTTCCTTCATAACAGTTGTAGACCATGTAAAAATATATCTTTTTTATTATACTCATTTTTTTCCTAAATTGAGTATTTTTTGAGAAATTTCAAAAATTCAAAAACCTGTAATAATGATGTACAGTAGAATATGGTGCCGCAAGGAGAGACCACAACAAAGACGGGTGGAGCCCGACGCAACTTGTTTCCTTTCCTAATGCAGAAAGAGAGTCAAATTCACATTCTAGTTGGTACTAAAAGGTATCAAACCCAGACCCGTCTCCCCTCTAATGTGAGCCAAAAAAATCTTTTTTAAGGTGCCTTAAGGAGAAACCACAACAAAGCAGCAGCTTACATTGCATTTGTCGTCATCCAAAAGCTTTAAAAATTCAAAGCACCAAAATTCACTACCTTGACAGTCAATGGTTTAAACGAATATAAGTGGAAATTGTCGCTTCCTTCAGCACGACAAGACAATATTGTTCATTGAGTATCAAACTTCTCAAATTTGACACCACCAAAATAAGAAACAAGATCATCGAGTATCGAACATCTCAAGTGTGACACCGCCAAAATGTGAAACGATTTCCTTGAGTATCAAAAAATACTTCCAAAAGCGTTTGTTGTGGTCTATCATACAGGCCCCTTAAAAAAGGCCTTTTTGGCGACACGATGGAGGGGGTCGGGTCTGGGTTCGGTACGTTCCTAGTACTAACTAGAATGTCAATTTGATTTTTTTTCTGCATTAGGAAAGGTTGCAAGTAGCGGCGGGCTCTGCCCGCCATTGTTGTGGTCTCTCCTTGAGGCACCATATTCTTCTGTACATCATTATTACGGGTTTTTGAATTTTTGAAATTTCTCAAAAAATACTCAATTTAGGAAAAAAATTAGTATAATAAAAAAGATGTATTTTCACATGGTCTACAGCTGTTATAAAGGAAACTTTTTGATATTAGTTTTGAGAAAGTTATATGTAAAAAACAAAAATTTTAATTTTGTTTGCCATCCCTGGCTTCCGGTAATAAACTTTTCCTTCCTCTCCCAACGAATTTTTCATTTTCTAGCTGATTGAAAGCTTTTCCAAAAAGAATTATCAAAAAATATGCAAAATTAGGAAATGCCGCATAAGTAAACAATTACCTTATTCATTTTTAAATGTATGTCAAGCTGATATTTGACTGAAATACAAATTTTAGAATTATTAATCCAATTACGCATGTTACTTATGAACTGAGAAGCAAATGTTTAGCTACTGAAACGTTCTAGGAACGTTTTCAGAACGTTCTTAAAACGTTCCAAATTTTAATTACTAAATAATAAAAATGTGAAATATCTTTCATTTAAAGCATTCATTTTTAAATATATGTCAAGCTGATATTTGACTGAAATACAAATTTTAGAATTTTTAAACCAATTACTCTGATTTCTTCCTGTAATAGACTAGTTTCAGGTTGAGGTGGTAAACGGGGAAACGGCCCAGCTAGGCTCGGTGACTTAGCGCCACCTACAAAGTATTATTTTATAAATTTTGAGGGTGCACATTCTCCTACATAAAATCTCTTTGTGTAAATATCTGATTAGTCCGCGAACCTGTGGAAAAAATATTTTCAAAATTATTTTTCCATTTCATATTTTTATGAAAGAAACCTTTTATTTAAAAACAATTTTCATGAAACTTTAATACAATAAAAATATCCTATGACCGGTTTGCCCAATCAATAATAAATATTTGTCAAAGAGAAACGCTTTGGGAATTCATTAAAGTTTTTGGTGGTAAATATCGCTGCCCTACTAAGGAAAAACTTACATAAGTGCAATCCCTGTCAAACTGAGAAAATAGAGAAAAACTGTTTGCTTCAAGAACTCCGTTTTAGAAATAAAAATTTAATAATTAATTAACACTTCTCTAATGAAAGTGTATGCGCTGATTCTAATTTTGCAAAAAAAATTAATTATTTAAACAAATTCTTTGCAAAATGTGACTTACGATGTCTACTTTTTGAAAATATGAAGGAAAAACTTACACATAATCATTTGCGTTATTTCTCTCACACGGGCACTCGAGCTAGGCACGACGATCAGAATTAAAAACTCTCACATTTTCTGTGTCGCTTGGTATGGAGCAGTACATGGTGATGGAAATAAAATTAATGAAATGTAGCTAACATTATAGGCCTACAGTAATATTCATTTGCATAGGGAAATATTATTATTTAGAAAATATTTTCTAAACTGAAAATAATGTATTATATTTAAGTGGTTTTCATTTATTGACTAGTTATATATGCAATAAAAACTACTGTATAAATTTAAATTAATCATTCAATGCATTTTAAATCGTATTAGTAAATACCATTTTACCTCTCCGAATATACCCGACAAATAATGGCGAATGTAACCGAAGTGCAGTTACGTGGTGCCTCGGCCAACTTTACGATAGAAGAACTTACACATGTTTCGGGTAATGCAGATGCGTGGTTTTCATTTCGTACGCAACCGTCGTGTTCGACCATGTGTTCGATTGAAAAAGAACATATATCACTTTGTGTATGTTTTTCCTACGGATTTGATAGTCGAGTTTGATGATTCGTACAATTTTCAGAGCACGCAAAGTACTTCGTATCACTTTTTATCAAGTATTTCTTAATTTTCTTCATATTCCTCGATTTTTATTTATCGTTTTTTGCAGTCATTAATTATTATATTTAATTTTTATTAACACAGTTAAATGCAGTTTTTCTTTCCGAGTTGATTGATACCAAAAACTAAAATTTCACAAAATTGTTAGTTATGTAAGTTTTTCCTTAGTACGGCATAATGCCTGAGGTGTGTACCGTCAATACCTGTAAGACAGAATGTTTGGAAATATTACACGATTTCCTCAGAATTTCCTAAAGGATAAGATTGCAAAAGTGTGTAACGGAACTAAAAAATAGCTTTTTCTTACAGCTTTACACAAACACAAGCTAAAACTGGCATATTGAAAAAATAAAGTATACTAAACATGGTTGTTTTAAATTTGTAAACGACACTTTTCCAATTTCGCCATTTAGGAAATATTATGACCTGGCAGTTTTGCCCACTAAGTCGATTCGGAATTACGCATGTAACTTATAAACTGAGAAGCAAATGTTGAGCTGGGACGTTCTCGGAACGTTTTCGGAACGTTCCTAAGACGTTACAAATTTTGATTATTGAATAATATGAATATGAAATATCTTTCATTTTAAGCTTTCATTTTCTAATGCATATCAAACTCACTTTCGAAAGAAAAATAAACTTTAGAATTACAAAGCCAATTACGCATGTAACTTATAGACTAGGTGCGGTTGTTACGCTGTGCAGTTGTTACAAATGGAATATCTTAGAAACAATTAGTTATAGAGATGGGGTTCCAAAGAGAAAAATTTTAAGTTTTTATATACGAACTTACTGCAATGTTTAAAAATTATTTGCAAGCTTTACAAGTAGGGGAATAGGTTCAGTTGTGGGCATAGTTTCGTTTTTGACTCATAATTTGTTTCCTTGTAGATATTAAGCAAACATATGTATATGTATTTAAAGGTAGGGACCTTAGCTAACTACTCGTGAAGAAAATAAATTGATTCCGTTGACTAGAAAAATTTTATTAAAAATTCAATAAATTGGCCATTTTTCTAACAAAAAAAATTTTTGTTCGGTTGTGGGCACTCTTGAAAAATCTATTAAAAGTGCAAAAAAATTAATTGAGTAACCATTCATTAACTACATGAGGATGATTTCTTCTAATTTTGACAATAAATGCTCCCCATATAAGAGCATATAAGATTTCTCACACTGAACCTGAACTGCCCAGTTACTACAATTACTATAACTGCAAACGACGTACGAACACCAAAGTCTCATTATATTAATTTTCGTGCTGGACCACGAAACTCTTAAAATTCATAAAACACTATTAAATGTTGTAAGGAATTACTTATGATTATATCGACAACGATATTTAAAGATTTATCAAAAATAAGACTGGTGTCCACAACCGAATCAATTTAGATGCCCACAACTAAACTTGACGATCATTTTAAAACATCATGAAAAAAATTTTACTTGTGGACATTTTTGTGATGCTTGGTATTGGATTATAAAATATAACACATTTGCTGTGTAAATACGCTTTGAACTTATCATTTTAATTAATTCACTTCGATTTGTTGAACATTTAACAATGTTTACCAGATTAGACAAATCTCATTTCTGTCAAAAGTTCTGCGTGGGTGTCCACAACCGAAACATGCCCACAACCGAACCTCTTCCCCTAAAAAAATAGACACATTGGTTTTTAGAGGCCAAAAGTAAATATTTCTCTGCCTGATATTTTTACATTCTCATCAAAAATGAAAAAGTCTTAGATTTGTGCGATTTTCAGCAATGTCTAATTTTGGTAAATCTTTACGTTTCATGACCCCGTGATTCCAAAAAAATGGTTTTTAGAAAAGTGTCTGTCTGTCTGTAGAAAATTTTGTCGTCACGATAACTCGAGTAAACTTTTATGAATCGATTTGCAATTTGAGGGACTTATTTAGTCAATAAAACTGAAGCCTGAGTTCGTTGGACAGATCATTTCGTCAAAAAATAACAAAAATACAAAATTTTCAAAATTTTGTAGTTTTGCCAATTTTCAAAAAAAATATATTCTTTTATTTTTTCCTTTAATTTTGAGAAAAAACAAACAATTTTTCCATTAGATACTTCTTTGTACAACAAAAAAGTTATGAATTTTTTTTGGGCCAGGTTTATGTATGGTGGGAGATAATCGTGAAGTTTCGGGAATTGTAAAATCTAATCGTCTCTCATCGTTGAAAATGACATATGAGACAGACTTGTGAGAGCTCTTGGGAGGAGAACACGTGAACCCGAATTGCGGGGTAAGTCATATTGTGTTATATAAAAATGGCGAATATTATATATTGAATTGTTTTTGAATAGTTCCGGTGTGCGGGCAAAAATTAAATTGCGAGACTAACGTGTGAAGCTATCGCCTGTCAAATCGAGTTCATTTATGTAAAACGAGGATCAACTTTTGATCAACTGTAAAATTATTGACGACCTCGTGTCGGCGTTTGCTGTACAAAATCTAGGAGATATCTCGTCTCAAATCCTGGTGATAACCTGGGTGCCACACCACCATAAAAAAAATAGATCAAAGTTAAGTAAATCAACTTTATTGTCTCCACATTTGACTCTCACAAGTGCATTTTCTGTCTGTGTGCGTATGTGTTGACGTATTTTGTGTGTTATTGTAGATTTGGTAAATTTTAATCATAAATAACAAAAAAACGAAAAAGAAAAGGAACTACAAACTAAATAATAAAAGTGAAATAGAAATCGCGACATCGTAAATAATTGTAAATGGAATATATGTGTGAGAAAATGGTGTGAGAAAATCGTATTTTTATTGTTATTGGTATTAATATACAATTTTGTTTTAAAGGAAGAAAACTATTGTTAAACTTTATTTTTTTTTGATAAAAGTTTATTATAAAATTTATTTTGCGAAAATTTCGATTTATTAATAAATTTAAAGTAAAAGTAAAAAAAACAAGAATTAACTTCAAATTTTAAAAAAAATTTGGATAATCTTGTCACTTTGTATTTAGGGGGTTTTGAGGTTGCTTGTTACGAATCTGATATTAGTTTTTCAAAATTCAAAAAAAAAATTTGGAATTTTCACCA